>CANXYC010605287.1:0-17908 GCA_948193065.1 Aleurites moluccanus | reverse complement strand
TTTTTTAATGCAGTTAAAAAGTTCATATGTTATATTTATATCAACATTTTAGTATTTTCGTTTAATTTTTTATTATCTAAAATAAAAAATAAAAATAAATAAAATTTTAATATCTAAAATAATCCTATCTTTTCTCTTTTTTATCTTATGCAAAATAGAGTATATATTTAAATTTAAGAGTATGATATATAATGTAACATCAATAAATTAATATTATTAAAATTAATAAATTTTATTAATTAAAATATATATTAATTAATCGATAAAAATAATTTATTTAAAAGATCAATGATTTTGAATATTATATGATTATTCTTTATTATAGTGTAAATTAATAAGATTTAATGAATTTGGATATTAAATACAGAGAAAAAATTATTCAAGGGCTAAGGCGGAGCTCAAGCCACCTGGGCGAAAAAAAATATATTTAACTTATAAAAAAAATTATTTTATTTATTTAAATCTAATTTTCTACATAAAATAAATTTTTAACCCATCCAAAATTAATTAAAAATACCATTAGTTTATAAAAAAAAAAAATTCATTTAACCTATTCAAACATAACTTTTTGAATAATATTAACTTTTTGTCCACTTAAAATTATTTTTATAATTTCGTTTCTGAGTAACTACGTGTGATCATAAAAAAAATATTTAAAAGACCAATGATTTTATTTATTTATTTATAAAAAATTAATTAAACAAAAAAAAATATTACAGACTATAAAATATCAAATAATGTTTTCCTTTTAATAATTCTTAACCAATTAATTATGTGAAAGGAAATATTTGAGTTTAAAATTTTTACTTTTCGCACTTTTAAAATGAAAGAGAGAAATAATCTCTTTTCACTCTAAAAAGCCAATAATTTGATAAGAGATTTGTTTTATTAATATTTAGAAAATTCTTAAGTTTTAAAAGTTAACAGGATGTTAACATTTAATCACAGTTTGGAAACTTAAATTTTAGAATAATTTAATTTAATTAATTATTATTTTTAAAAATATCTTATCAAACAATAAAATTTAAATACATTTAAAATTAAATACAAATATATAAAATCTATTAATAAAATTCAATGAATTTAACTTTTATACATAAATTATTTCAGGAGTGTCTTATTTAACTCTAAAATGTAGAATAAAGTTTTAGATGATAATTATATTAATTTATTATTCAACATCATTTTTTTATTAATTAAACTTTAATTAAAATTTGAACTTTTAAATTTTATAAAAATGAGAATGAATAACGTAATTAAATTATAGAAATTATTAATTTTACTCAATCATGATTTCCTCCTATTGTTCTCTAGTCTCTACCATCTAAAATAATTAAATAAACTCCTAAAATTGGTCAAAACCAATAAATAAATAGGACACATAAGGAAGGAAGTGGGCAACCAATTTAATAAGGTCACAACTGTTTTATCAACTGTCCTCACCTCACTCTCACTCATCTTATGCAAAACCTTATCTCCCAAATTTAAATAATTTACATCTTTCTTGTATTTAAATTATCTCCCCAATTATTTTAAACAAAGTAGCTTAAGCGTGCAATATATATAATTTTTTTATGAGCATCTTAAAGACATTGATTAAAAATAATAAATTAAATTAAATTAAATTAATAAAATCATCTAAAAACCTATTTTGAATAATAAATAAATAAATTTTGCAGGAAAATGTTTCACGTTGAGATCATCTCTTATTAATTAATTCTATTTAATTTAACTATTTATAATAATTATTAATTATTAATCGATCGCTGATAATTGATAATTTATGATTAATATTTAATAATTAATTGTTTCAAGTATTTAATAAAATTATTATTAGCTGTTGATTGTTAATATATTTAATAATTATAAAAAATATTAATATTTATTTTTTATTTAAAGGATAATTTAGTTTTTTATTTAAAAAATATATTTTTTTTGAAAAAATTAAAAAATAGAGTTTTTAAAAATAAATATTATTTAATTTGCTAATAATTAATAATTATAAGTAACGAAACAATATTATATTTTAACTTGTGTTTTAACAGCAATGGTTAGAAAAATAGATAAAAAAAAAAAAAGGAACTTTGAAATTTTCAAAACAAAAATAAAAAGAGAAATATTTATGAAAATATTATGCGTTTATTAGCCTCCAAAAGGAAAGTGTGAAGGCAAAAAAAAAAAAATCAAGTCAACAAAGAGAGTTAAGAGAGAAATTTATAAGCACCGCCAACTACAACCTGCCACTGCAACTTGACGGTAAATGGTGGACACGTGTGAGTTGATAACAAGAGTTGAAGTGCACGTGTCATTAATCCATCGGCTCATTTGCATTATTGAATAAGTTATACGTCATGACTTGAACCTGGCTGAGAGAGACATCAAATTACAATTAATTAATACTAATTAATTAAAGTATTCAAAGTGAAGTCAGAATGAGAAAATTGTAATTAATAACAGTGTTTAATTAAAGATAATTAAGGCCTCAGGCCTTAGGGTCTTTATATAAAGGGAAGAAGGCTAAAGGCATAACACAGAGAGGCCAAGAGTGGTTCACATAAACACTAAATTGAGAGAAAATATTAAAAAAAGGTTTTTTTAACTGTTTCTTGATTTTGCTTTTTTTTTTTTTTAATTAATCCCCTTATCTGTTATTCCCCGCTTCTCTGAATCCCTTTCTGTTAATCATCTGTCTTTCAAGTTCTGATTTTTTTTTTTGGGTTTGTTTTTGAGATTTAACATAGAAAATGAAGAAATGAGTAGAAAGCAAACTTAAGAAAAGGATTTATAGAAAGCCAGGTGTTTTCAGAATCGAGATCCAGTTTCTTTAAAATTAATTTTTCCATTTTTTCTTGAATTTGTCAGTTTTTTTATTTTTTTGGGTTTTAGTTGAATCAGCTTGAAGGGTTATTTTTTTGGTCCCTCAAGGTTGATTTTTAGGTTGCTGAATCAAAAGGGGTTGTTTATTTCTAAACCTCTTTGATCTTTCTTTAAACAAAAAAAAACCTGTTCTTTAATTTGGCCAAGAATCAGTTTCTTTTTTATTGTTTTCAAAAAAATTTTCTTTGGGTTTTGTTGTTTGATATTAAAATTTTTAGCTTGTGAAGAAGACATGGCAGCTATAATGGATTTGTACAGTAGTAGACATCTACAATCAGACCTCTTTGGAGGTGAGCTAATGGAAGCACTTGAACCTTTTATGAAAAGTGCTTCTTCTTCTTCTTCAACTACACCTTCTCCTTCACTTTGTTCATCTTCTTCTTTACCTCCTCTCCCTTCCACTTCTTATAATTACCTCTCTTCCGCTTCTTCTTCTCTTTCTGTTCCTCAACAGAACCAGTTCTTTTTTTACCCAGATGGTTGCTCTACGTCGACTGCCCTCCCATTTTCAAACGGGTTTTCGATCCATGACTCAACTGGTCTTCAGCAACCTAGTTCAGTTGGACTTAATCACCTTACCCCAACTCTGATCCACCAGATCCAGACCCAAATCCATCCCCAGAACCAAAATGGTTTCCATTTCCAAAACTACCATAATCAGAACCAACATAGCCTGAACTTTTTAGGTCCCAAACCGATTCTCATGAAGCAAGTGGGTTCACCATCAAAACCCACCAAACTCTACAGAGGAGTACGGCAGCGACATTGGGGCAAATGGGTAGCAGAAATCAGACTTCCCAAAAATCGTACCCGACTCTGGCTTGGGACTTTCGACACAGCTGAGGAGGCTGCATTAGCTTATGATAAGGCGGCTTACATGCTCCGTGGAGACTTTGCAAGGCTTAATTTCCCCAACCTCCGCCACCAGGGCTCTCACATCGAAGGCAATTTCGGCGAGTATAAACCTCTCCATTCCTCCGTGGACGCGAAATTGCAAGCTATTTGTGAAAGCTTAGCAATATCGCAGAAAGAAGGGGGAAAAGCTGAGAAACAATCTAACTCGTCGTCAGCCAAGAAGAAAGCCCCGGCGGCGGTTTCCACCAAGGAAGTTGAGCCACAACAGCAGGTTGTACCGGAGAAGTGTTCGAAGATTGAGACATCATCACCTGTGTTGATGGAAAGTGAAGGGTCAGGGGGATCTTCGCCGTTGTCAGATCTCACATTCCCAGACTTAGAAGAGACTCCGTTGGATGTTGATTCTGGGAATTTCAATTTGGAGAAATACCCGTCTTATGAAATTGATTGGGATTCTCTTTTATCTTAGATTCGACATGTTATTTGCTAGATTTAGTATCTTTCTTGTCAGTCATTTTTAGTTTTTTGGGTAATTGAGGTCGCTGCAATGGAGTTTTTGGCAGTTGCAGGGCCAAGTTGTTGTAATGGTATTCTATTCTCTAGTATCTGTTAGGATAAATATGTAAATCTGCCATTATTACCATCCATGGTTAGCTGGTTTTTTTTTCCTTGCTCAGCCATGGTTGCATTCGTACGTGTTGTTGGGGTTCTCCATAATTGTATTATTTTATTATTAGTGGTAATATATTTTGTTATTATATTTTCTATGTATAATTGGATTAAAAATTTAAAGTTGGATATTGGAAAATATAATAATTAATGAAAATCATAGAGCTGCCACTATTTGAAAGGTCACATGATACATACTATACTTGATATGATATTAACAGCCAAGAATTTTCTATGGTTTGGCCAATTTGAGGAGGTGGGGTTTTGGATTTCTGGGTGTGTTTCGTTTCAAATGGATATTTTTCTGAATTTCTCTAATAAGGCAGGCAAAGGAACAATTCTAAGAGATTCAAGTGGATAGTTTTCAACTAGTTTTGTTATGTATATATGTATATTACATTAATCTATTATTGTAAGGGCACATTTGAATTTGATGATATATCTCATTTTTTCAGTTTAGTTAAACATGATTTATATTAATTAATTAATATTCTTAAATTATAAATTATTATGTTAAATGTTAAAGACAATTTATATAAAATATTGGCCCATACAAGGGCGGCGATTGAAAGTAGTGAAAGTGTGTGATTATATGCCTGTGGGAAATTTGGTGGTGATTTTGCAACTCAATTAAAGATAAAATTGGTATTTGAAATTTATTTATAAGAAATTTAATATAACTTTTAATTTGAAAATTTATTTTACTCATGAGTATTAATCTGATTAATAAGAGAATTTACTTCTTTTTTATTGATCAGAGTTTAATTCTCTAAATTAATATTTAGAAAGTAAATGTGTATAAGCTGACCTAAAAATATTCTTAATCTACTGGAAAAAAAAAATTGTAATTGATAAGCTGACCTAAAAATATTCTTAATCTACTGAAAAAAAAAAAAATTGTAATTGATATTAGTGAAATTGATAGTCAGATTGGGAGCAAAATTGACAATTTAAATTCATTTAATGAAAAATTTAGAAGGATAATTAAATTATAAGAATCTTTTTATTTAATTTTGAAGATAAAGGTCCTAATTAAAAATATTTGGTATTTTATGAAGTATCTTGCAAGAAATGGAGCAGTAGTTGTAGAGCTCAGGCTCACTAATCTTCTCTTGCAGACCTCATAAACTCCAGTGTTTAATAGAGGACTTTAGTGTGGAAGAGGATTCAGAGATATAAACGACCCCTTGTTGCACTTGAATGGCTTAAATCCAACAAATAACAATAAAATAAAATAAACAACATTAACCTAAATCAGTATATATGCACTTAAAAAAAAAAAAAAACTAAATCAACATGGAAAAGAGAAAAAAAAATTGTAAGAAATACATTAACAATAATTAGGGCTGTTCATCAAACCTAATAAACCGACCGAACAGAACCAAACATTTGATTTTTATGCTAAATCTATCGGATTAGGTCGGTTTATTAATTGTTTCAGAGAAAAATAATCGGATGAGTCGGTTTGGATTTAATCAACCTGACCCCATTAAATCCAAGTCGGGTTGGGTGGGTTTATTAATGATTTGTTTTTGGCATTAATGATTTGCTGTGTTAATAAAAACTTCAATTTTTTCTGTCATTTTCTGTGGTGTTTATCAAACCAAATGAATCGATTAAATTGAATCAAACTTATTAAATTTAAATTGTGTCGAATCAATTTTCATCCAAATAACCGTATACATCCTTTCAAGTTAGGTTTGAAAAAAACGGATCCGAACCGACTCGTGAACAGCCCTGATAATAATGATTCAAAAATATTACGGAAATTTTACTATTTTTTCATAATGAAATTTCTGAAGTCATGGAAAAATATTTTAAACTCATTATAGTTTTCAAATGTTTTGTTTGATTTAATGATATTGCAGTTATCTTCATATTTAAAAATCTTGAGTTTCAGTTTTAATTAAATTTAAATTTATAAAAAAAAAAAAAAAAAATCAAGTGTTGATTGTTGTATGTATACCTAGAGGTACCATAGAGCTAGCCAATGGAGTCACATGATTTCCCTTTGTTTTAACCAGAAAGTCTGCAGATTTTTTGTGAGACAAATGTTGTCCAAAGCTTTCAAATGTTTTGTCTTCTTCCATTTTTAATTTCAACCTTTCCCAACAACTTTATCAAAACCCTAACCAAATTATAATTGCTTCCAAGTGCAATGAATCAACATTCAATATTTACTGGTCTTGATTATCCCCAAATTTAAATAAATAAATTAACTCTTTCTTACAACTCACATGGTATGAATTATGATTAATTAGCGATTGCCAATTAATTAAATCCTTAATTGGGGGGTTTAAATAAATAAGAATAATTAATGAGAGGATATGTTTATCCCAATCTCCCACTTTTATAAGCAAACAGAACAAAATTAAAACCGAGTGACGATTCTTAGAGATCAGCACACAATAATCTCTTTATTCTGATTCTTTTTTCACACATTAAAAAAAAAAAAAAAAAAAAAAAAAAATTCTCTGAGAAGGATATAGTCATATGTTCTATTTTAAGAATCCAAATTTTACCATAAAAAATTATTGATTTTTTTTTTCTTTTTCTTTTTGGGTATTTATTCAATTCTTTAAACAAGTTGATAACTAAAAAGGCAAAAAGATATGTAAATGGAATTTCTTATTTCAGAAAGCTATAAAAATTATATAATTCGAAAATTAAGACAGTGTTTACATAGTTTTTTGTCACTTAATCAATTAAAAAATTAATGATAGTAAAAATTTGTTTTATTAAATGATAAATTGAAATTTAATTTACATATTAAAAAAATTAAAAGTTAAATAAAAAATAAGTTTAATTTTAATAAATAATAATTAAAAATATCTTATATAATAATAATAATAATAAATAAAATATATATATATATAACTAATAGAGCATCGATTTTACACTACTTCCACATGCCATTCAGTGTACCTTTTCTAAATCCATTTTGGCTCATGATTTTAATAAATTATATGATTCTTTTTCAACGGATACGTTTTTAAGGGATTAATTATAAGAGCACTATTTAAATTCTTTATTATAAATCGTTAATTCAATAGTCCAACATTTGTAGTGCAATGCACATTAAGTCTTAATCTAAAAATTCATATTTTATAAAATTTAATTTTATCAATTTTTATTTTTAAAAATAATATAATAAATATAATTCAATTCTTTTAAATTAAAAAAGTTACTTAAAAAAAATCACGAGGAAATAAAAAAATTTTACAAAAAATTAATTTATTTAATGAATTCACAATTAAAAAAGTCTTATTTAAATTAAAAATGATTCTTTGTATTTAAAGATAAAATAAGAAAATAATTATAATATATTTTTAATTTTAATTTCTTTAACTAATAAAATAAAATATATATTTTATTATTCAAAGAAATTAAAATTTATTTCAATTGCATAAATTCTAAACGTCAATAAAATTAAATTGAATTTAATTATTTCATATAAATTTTTTAAAAATACCAAAAAAAAATTGAATTTAAAAAATCTGAAACTTGGAGATGAAGCCAATTATAAAGATTTTACATGATCGTGTAGTTGGGTTTGAAATATTTGATTAAATTTAGGGTGAGTATTCCATCAATTTAATTTAAATCAAACTAAAATTTAAAAAATTAAATTATCTAACTTAAAATTTTAAAAAATAAAGCAAACCAAAATATGAAACAATCAAATCAAATTAAACTGAAATTTTATAAAATTAATTAAATCGAATTGAACTAATTTATTTTGGTTCGATTATTCAATTATTTCAGTTTTTTAACAAAAAATATATATATTTTTCAGTCAATTTAATTATTTTAGATTTTAAAAAAAAATTAAACTAAATTGATATTTGAATCGATTCAAACTGATTAAATTAAATTTAATTCGATTTGATTTTTGGTTGTTCCAATTTTTTGCTTACTCCAAATCCAACCCGCGGGGAATAAGACACTAGTATGGCTATTGGCGGACTGATTGACGTAAAATTCTAAATGGGCTTATGCTTGCCAATTTTTCAATTAGGCTATGCCGGGCCAGCTTGATCCGAATTCAGATTGGACCCACCAGTCTCGTTCTAATTACATGGGACTCGGATAACTCGGATATTTTAGTATTTTTGTTCTTTTTTACTTTGATAAGATCAAACTATATTTGACCTGAATTGAACCGGTGATTCGACCATAATTTTATAAGCGTTATAATACTGATTTGAGCCAACTCTAATCCAGACTTTGGATCGAGCCCAGCAACCGCTGGGCAGTTAACCTGGACCACACCCCACTCCAATTCGATGCTCACTCGTATTTGCGTAAACCATGCCTTGGTTCATACTTAATAAGGTGGTCGCATCAAGCGCCTCATGGTTTCCGTTGATTTTCAGTGCTATGATATTAACTAGCTTCTAAGACAACTGGAAAATAAACATATTGTCCCATTTCTTGGAAAGCTGATCATTTACCTGACACAGAATTTGAGCTAAACTCAAACATGCATTTCACAAGTCAAAGTTCGAGCAATTAGACTATTGCTTATCAAAAACTATGAATGTCTCTTAAACCATTGGTACAACTAGATTGTTAATCTCGTGTCCCAAAAGACTACAAATGAACTCCAATATCATCAGACTAAAATCCTCGACCTTTTCTTCATTCTCACTTAGAAATCCTGGAGTTCTCAGCTAAGAAACAATGAAAAGCCCCCCTTTTACACAGATATACGCATCGATTGTGCCATTACATTAACCAAAAGAGGCGCTGAAAGGCATTTCATTGCAAATATAAAATGAACTATCAAATAAATCTAATTCATTGGACATACATCCTGAATTGTGGCAGAAAGTTAGCTGTGATCCAAAGAAAGCTGGTTAATTCAAAATGGAGTCCTTTCAACCCAATTCTATTCAAGCTGCCAGTTACTGAATGAACCAGATAAAGCAACCACCCAGGCCAATCAGATATGCTGTCAGCTAAATTTACCAATTTCCATCTTCTTCTTGATTGCCCTTTGACCATGATATATAAATGAATCCAGTATTCCCGAAACAGTGAAAACACCTAAGAACAGGAAACAAAATTAGATACAATTGACACGTCCAATCAAGACAAAAACTAGACATAATTGACACATCCAATCAAGACATTAAGAAAAGATGCACACTAAAAACAACTATAAGAAGGCTTTGTTGGTATGTTGTATCCAAATGGCAATTGACTAGGACATAAGCAAAAGTATTCAAAAATTAAATAAAACAAGAATAACATCTTTTATATGAAGTTAATCTTTCAGCTTGTACGCAGAATCTGCAACTACTAACATTTAGGATCACAAGATAATATCAATAGCTATGTGGTCAAGGACTAATAAAATTATGGAAAATGCATTTGTGTCGGGAAGTTTCACTACCTTTTACTTGTGTTCAAAATTAAATACACACCCGTGCACCCATTAAAATTATGGCAGGCCAAGAACTCTTGTTCAGAATTTACTTTCAAAATTGAAAAATGACTTTATGACGAGTGAACACGTTTATTAAGCTAGGTAAGTAGATATAGTCGATATAGAAGTGGCACAGTCCCAGTAATTTCAATTGAAAGGAGGAGAGACAAAGTCATAATAATTGGTGAAAAGATCTCATCCCGGCACAGAAAGAAAGTTGGTACTAATAAAATGCTGATGCAAGAGTTCAGGGAGAAGGTTTGTTACCTCCAATGATTGCACACACATTTGTTAGAAAGTGCAAGAATGACACATGCTCCTCTGAGAAAGTCACCTGCAAAATGCACACAAGATAGGGAAAATCAGACTAAAGAATTCCCATTGTCAAGCAGAAGGTTTCAATAGTGACCAAGGTAATATGAACTTGCTTATTGAGGAAATCCACCTTAATTGGGGAAAGGTCATAAAAGAAGAAAACTCCTGGGAGGGCTTGAAGGCGGCCTATGTCTGTACTCTTAAAATGTTCAGTCACAGAAAACTGGAAAAGAAAATATGCCAATATGTCATGTCACTTCAAATTTATTATGAAAAAGAATGTCAAACTGAACTGAGGTCAAGTGCTGCACACCTGATTTGACTGGATAGTGTGCCCCCCGACATCTGTGTATACAGTAGGTACAACCTGCAAAATAAAGATCCAATTTGGAGAAAATAGTTGGGAATTAAAAAAATTTTCTCAATTACTAGACCAAATAGAATGAAGAAGCAATCATTAATAAAAGTAGCAACAGATGCATTCATCCAGGACAATAACCTTGATAAAATACTGGTACATCCCACTTGGAGTTTCTTGTGTCCAGTGCACGCTGAAAGTTGGGAAAATAATTGGATTATGCCAATATATAGTGTCATATAAGGTTAAGAAGAAAAACGATTCAAGCTTCAAATGCCAAGTTGCAAGGGTAGAAAATTACCCATCAAGAGGATTTACAACACCAGGAAAATATTCTCCAAAAGTAAGACGATTAATTTTGTGACTTATCTGCATCACATTTTACATATTAGTCATAAAGCTTGTCCAACAAAAAAAAAAAAACAACTTGATTAGATTAAATTTGATAATTCATTTCTAATAATATATGTTTAATCTCCTGTAAGGCCAAAAGCATAAATCGTCTCTCACATTAAAGCTGTCCTTTTGAAATGCCAGTAGATCGTGCACATGAACATTTGATTGTTGAAAACTTTTGCCAGGTGCAAAATGAAAATTACCAGCCACCTTATTAACTTCCAAGAATCCATAAATGTTACATCCTTCGCCTTCTTCATCTTTAATCTTTTGTAAAAAACCTTCCCTTTTGCACTGAATACCAGATGTAAAACAGAAGCAGAAGAAACATCATATGAAAAATTTCAAAAATAAAATGAGATGAATAAAAATGTAAACAAGTTATGAATTTACCTACACAAGGCAAAATCCTAAAGAAAGATAAATGCTATGACAATAAAGGCCTCAAATGCAGCTAGTTGAAAATAAGCTGGGCTCTTTCGTGGTCAATTTATACACACACCATATAATATGCTGGAAGTGTTGTCCTATCATATATGTCATATAGCCTAAATGATTCTTACTCGTTATGATTAACCAATTTTCTTTCTAAAAATATTTTATTGTAATCAAAATGCATTGATATATATCCTAATCCTCCATGTTTCGATAGCCAAATAGAGGAATTTACAGTGAATCTCAGTCACAGCAAATTTAAATAGAGAATAATCTTAATTAATTCATTTCATGCAACTGCCAAAGGTAAGAAAAAACATTACATTTCTCAATCAAAAGCTTGAACAAACTTAACATTGTCAGTCCATTAAACATATATGTAAGCTTTGGTAATGCGCATAACTGCTCAAGTCCTTTTCCTTTAAAACAAGGGATGATAATATCACTACTAGCACGACTAATATAGTGTGAAAGGTAGCCTATGGAAGACATTTTTGTATCTATGCATCATCAATTTCTACTGTAAGAAAATTGAAACTACCACCACAGGGCATTGGAACAATATGAAATACTTATCACATGCATCCAATCAAATTCTCACAAATAAAATCTAGGAGTCGTGTAACTGCATGTATAATCTGAAAGTTGCTTAGTCCTGAAAAACAAATTACAAGACAAGTCGACAGACCTGGTCAATCAAATCTGGATTTGATAGTGCCCAACCTTTCTTTCGATATGCTTCACGAACTTCCTCACAAGAATTACAACAATCCTCATCTGTCTGCAGTATACAGGAAGATATCAGAACGTTAAACCATTGACTAAATAGCTCTATGATTGCAATATGATTTTTAGTCAGCAAGAAGACAAATTAAGGCTCTTCCCAAAGCCTCCTGAAAGCCAACATGATGGAACGCAAGCCACGAAGATTGATGATTTTATTTGACACAAACACAGACAGGATGAAGAACGTTAGAATGCTTAGTGGACAGTCTGCATGTGTGCAGTTCCACAATTTCATACAGCATCAGACACAATTCCATAGCAATTCTAGACAGAAAAACATACCTCTTCAGCACCAAAACAGGAACCACAATATGTCTCGTTATGCTCAAGCCTGCCACCATGTCTCTGCAAAGGCTTTTCAATCTAGACGAAGAAACAGTAATGAGTCACCATGAGAGGGAGAGGAGAAAAAATATAGTTAAATCTAAATGATCAAACAGACAAGCATAATAGTCCCAACAACAACAAAAGAAAGAAATTGATGAGAATTATAGTGATGAGTACAGGGATTAAATTTTTAAGCAGTACTGAGGATCAAAGATAGAAATTCTTTCCAAAAGAAATTGACCTGCTAAACCTTAACATCTCAAATTTCGTATCTGCAGCTCCAAAGATCAGACTGAATCTGAAGATGATGCATTGAGCAGCAAAATTGAAGAAACTAGGTATAGTTTGAAGATCCATCAAGGGAATCAATCAGCTATTTCTTTTGATCTAGGACACAATAAACCAAAATGCTAGTATGCAAAACATTAGATTGACAAATTTACAATGTGCCACTTATTTTGCAGCACCTCTTAATTTCCATTTTGTCAAATGACTTTTTCGATATACTAAAACACAATTTGTTATTTCTGATAATTATATATTTCTATTCCTAATTCTCTATCAGGTTCTCACATTAGCAAAGACAAATTAATATTATCCCTTTGCTTAAGTAGAGAAGAGTTCAGCCGTGAGATAGATACACTTCTAACTCTCATCCTATAGCTGAAAAAGAGAAGTTGATACCTGTAGACAAAGTCCCATATTCTCACTGTTACAACTAAAATAATTGATAAAATCATGAATTTACAGTCAGAAATGCTCTACATCCTTCCGTCACAAGTTTCAACAAGAAACACTTGAAGTTACAACGCAGGGCTCAATTCAAAACATGATGCATAAACAGTGCTGTACAAAGCAGAGATTTTCTACAATATCATATTACTAACCTTAGGAGCGCCTATACCATCTTGTCGTGCTTCTATTACATTTCCATGAGAATCCAGTCTTTTCTTGATTATATCGTGTTTCTGAAAGGCCCAGAGGATATCTTAAAATATAGCTCTTCTAAATTTAATGACTAAGTCAAAACTCATAAAAATCGTGCTTGCATTTTCATTTATTTAGAGAAGAGTAATGCCTAATTAAAAAAAAAAATCAAGTGGGAGGTTATGGTGTTCTGCGGTACATACCACATCAAGATGCTGCTCTCCACTGATGTCCATGGCATCAAGGCTGAGAATAGAACATGGAAGGGCTGGAAAAGTTACGTCAAACTGCACTTTCAGGCATCAAAAGGGGCACAGATCTATTATTTAGAGATAAAATGAAGTGTGAAATATAATATACAATGTAGAAAAACCTTTTAAGAAAGATATCATACACCGAACAGAGTTATAAAATTATTTTAACGAATTGATGCCTTCAAAGGCTATATATATATATATATATATATATATATATATATATATATATATATATATATTTTGATAAAACAAAAATTCACAAGTTCTTTATATTAGGAATTATAAATTTTAGAAAAATATATAAAAAAAAAATTGATGGAATACCCTCAGGGTATTGAACAGAAATTTGAACTTTTAACAGTAAAGAAGTTTCATACAACTGAGAAGTTAATTCATGTTTTTTTATTTGTCAAATTCAGGCATTACATTGATACGTAAAGTTTCTCCTCTTGAAGTATCCACCACAAGCTTTGTTTCAGTTACAGCATGGAGATATAATCCTGCAAAAAGAATAAAATTGTGATTCAAAACAAAAGCAGACAATTTATTGAGAAAAGGAATAAAAGCTCTACACATCGTTAATAATCTTACAACTGTTAACTATTTTCAAAATAGCAATTAGGTCAGCAAAACTAGGAAATAGGATCAACTGACTTAATCTATTGCATTGGACAGAAAAGTAAGGATACGGTTATAATGTATAGGTCACATTTAAAAGGAAATTGGGAGATCCTTAGCATGTATATGTTATGTTTATGACCCAAGAAAAGCAACTTTCGCAATCATTTTCTGACCACCATTTTGAATATCTTGAAGAACTAAAGAATTTCTTATAAAGGAGAAACCAGAGCAAAAAAAAACCTTTAGTAGATATGTAGTAGTATGATAGGAGGAGAAAACTAACTGCCCTAGATAACGGGATGATTTCTTAACTGCCCTAGATAACGCGATGATTTCTTCCTTGCCAAACATCTAGAAAATCTTAAAATTGAGCCCAGAGCTACTAATCCCACTCTATTTGAAGAAGGCTAAATTCCATATCCACATACTCTCAAACCATTTGTAGGAAAAGAATTCGGTTGAAATAGATAATTACAATGAATATACTAATCCTCAAACACAACCCAGCACTTAAAGGTATATTAACCAGAACTGAGAATGAAAGTGCTTATATATTTAAATCCAAGCTCTTGTCTTGAAAGCGTTACTATTTGAGTTGCCATCTAAATCAGCATTAAAAATTGTACTTCCGAGCTCCTCTTATGATTAAACCATCTAGTAAAATTTTCAATGCATGCAAAATCAACAATGGA
Source organism: Aleurites moluccanus (assembly GCA_948193065.1). NCBI lineage: Eukaryota > Viridiplantae > Streptophyta > Magnoliopsida > Malpighiales > Euphorbiaceae > Aleurites > Aleurites moluccanus. The sequence goes on along the minus strand of CANXYC010605287.1, from coordinate 2,962 downwards.
AATAAAATGTACACAATTGATTTTTAGATATTTGGCTACAGTTCTTCTGAAAACCTATTAAGTACTTTCAAGGCAGCAGCAGCATAAGAGAGAGAAAGAGAGAGAGATTAAACTTCGATCTGTCCACATCTCAAAAACTAGTTTTATTTGAGCACCATAGCTCAAGTACCAAATTAAATCCAAAATCACAAGTAGACACCATTCCTTTCTTTTTTCCAAATTCCAAAGTGTAGCTCAATTTCGTAATCAACAGTAAACTAGTTTAAGTTCCTTGAGGAACCGAAACAGAACAAGATACCAAATGCAAGCATGCTTATTCAGATCCAATTAATTGCAAATAAACTAACAAAACAAAACAAATATAAATTAAATAAACTATTAGAATGAATAGAAAAAAAGAACATAAAAACCCTTAATAGAATTTTGAACATACGGAGCTCGGAGCAGAAGAGGAGAAGCATGACAATAGAAGAAGCGAGAGTTATAACGCCGCCAGAAAGTGTACGGCTGTAGAAATCCTCGTTGATTTTTGGATATGCGTCCAAACTCCTAAGCTTGCTCATTATCCCTTCCATTTCGCAGGCAAACGAATGGATCGATTAATCAATCAATCGATTTTATTGGCAATAAAAACTAAATGAAATTGAAATTAATATATGTATAAATAAAAATCTAATTGTGGATTTTGAATTTTGACGTTGTTGATTAATCTTAGACGCCTCGTTGAAACGGAAAAAATGAATCTGTTTTTGCCTAACGAGTCTTTTCCTTTTTGTTTCTTGTTTGTTTTATATTTTATAATTTTCTTTTCGTTTCCTGTTGATTCTTTTTATCCTGGAAAATGGTTGGTTGTTTTTACTTTTTACCGTGTTGTCAGAGAGGTAAACCTATAGCGATGTGAAGAGTGTATACAAGTCAAAATTGCTCCATAATCTATACTCGAAATCAATTTATAAACGGTTTTGCTTAATGATTAATATTAAATAAATAAATTTAAAAATAAAATAAATAAAAATATTCATTAAAAATTACAAATTCATATCATATTAAATAAATAAATTTAAAAATAAAATAAATAAATAAAAAATAAAAATTTTAATTTATTAATTAAAATATTAATAATTATAATAAAATATAATTATATAAAAAAAAATTATTTAACTTATTCTTATATTTATTTATTTTAACATAATTATAACGTTACTATAATTTTATCTGATTCAGCTATTGGTATGTATTATTAACTGTTAGCTAATGGTTAGTAGCTAATAGCAAATAGCTGTTACTTAATAATTGATTATTTCAAGTGTTTGATAAAATTATTTTTAGTTGTTAGTTATTAATATATTTATTTATTTTTTATTTAAATATTATTTTTAAAAAATAATTTAATTTTTTTATTCTAAATAGTATGAGCTTTTATAAATAACTACTTATAACTACCAAACAATTAATAGTTATCAATAATCAAATGAATATAACACAACTATTAGAACTAAAAAAACTAATAATGTCATCATAAAACTTTACCAAATACTCATTATATTTTATATGAAATAATTATTTTTCATAAATTTCTTTAAAAAAATCAATTTATAAAATATTCAAATTTAATTTAATTCTAATTAAGTCAAATTTAAAATCGAATTAGAATAATTGGACTAACATTTCATCAAATATTAGAATTTTATATAATTTTAAATATACTATATATAATAGTTTATTCAAATTTTATTTTAACATTAATAAATAAATAAATTTATTTTTTAATAATTTAATTTAAATATTTTAAATATTTATTCAAGCGGAAATTTTAAGATGAAAATTCGATGGAGTCAAGTTAAATTTCTAATCTCATAAGTTGAGTTTGACTTCAACAATGTTTCGACCCTATTACACCGCAAATTGGTAACTCTGTTCTAACATGCAATAATATTATGTGAATCTTATTTTAATAGGAAAGGGTTAATATATGAAATATAGGTTAAAATAAATTAAGAAAATATATATTTTTAGACTTTTTTTCTTTACAATAATTTAAACTCAATATATTGATTAATTTTTTTTGTTGGAAAATGAATCAATATATTGATTAATATTAACTTATTATTTGTTCATAGAATATTTCATCCGCTAGGTTGAAAATGAAAATACAAATAAAAGAAAGAAGAACTGAAGTTGTTAGCTATCCTAAATGGTTCATTGCTATGATCATTAAAACCAAAATTAGTTAAAATCTTTATTTAGAGAAAAAAAAAACATTTTGACTTGCAAAATCATTACTATATGGAAAGAAATATTCAGAACAATGTTATCGAGGAAAAGCTTCATTATCAAGAGATAATAATAGTGATTGTCCATTATTATTAGAACAAGAGAAGCAGTATTTACTTGGGCCCAAGAAGGATTGTGAGGTCTCAAGCCGTAAAATAATGGACATGAAAAATATCATCCAGGCCCATATTAAGGTTCTAAACACAGGGCCCATGGAAGACTTAAAAGAGCCCCACTTACTGTTTTAAGGTACATGCTTTATGAGATTCTGGCCCTCTATCAAAAGATACCTTGGTTTGTTCAGGAATCATGAGTTGCAGCTAAAGAATAAAGGACGAATTTAATATGAATATGTTATACAGTAAACTTCATAAGAAAAAACAATTTTTTTTTTAAATTGGCATAGAACGTATGTATGGAGTAGTTCTCTTTTTACTAATTGTGCATATAAAAAATGCTAATTTTATTGTTAGAATTAAGACCTTTTAAAAAATTAAAAAAAAATTCACTCAAGACAATTGTTAGCTAAGCACACCTAAAAAATTTCACGCCTAGAAATTTCCTCATTCCTAAGCACTGCTAGAAATTTCATTGGTTGGGGGGGGGGGGGGGGGTTTGGGGGAGAGACCAAAGCTACCCTATTCTAGCCCAATTCACGGGTTAAAAAAATTCCCCACCGTAAAAATTA
>CANXYC010605071.1:0-13575 GCA_948193065.1 Aleurites moluccanus | reverse complement strand
TTTGATCATTAAGGAACAAGAGAAAGATATGAAATGATAATAGAAAATATATGATTGATGTTAAATTATATGTATGGAAATAATTATTGTATGAAAATGTATGATGTTGAAATTGATAGAATGGTATATGAGATTCATGATTTGTGAGTTCTACGAGTTTATGGTGGCCTTAAGTCTACCCTTACCCTAGGACCGTCGCACCACTGGAGTTGGGGTGTGACATTTAACTTCTACCAAAAATACCAACAACTTAAAGATAGGAAGCTTTAGAGATGAAATTATGAAGGTTGGTGATAATGGAGAGGTGATTTAAATAAGGATAGAGTTGAGTAAATTTTTTGAGAAACCCTCACATGGAGGTTCGGTCATAAGAGGTTAAAGGATGAAGAAAATGACTCTAGTCTCTTGCTCTAATTATTTATACAATTTATTAACCAATTAAAATTTTAGGAAAAAGAAATTCATGAAAAAAAATAAAAAGTAAGGAATGAAGATTTATTTTGTGTATAAGTTCATTTGGAAGAAAGTTGACAAAATGATTTTTGGTGGAGAAGCCAACACTTGGCTGGCCATCTAGCTTGAAATGATAATTATGTTATTATTAATATTTTTTAAAATTATTAGTTAAATTAATTTTGACTCAACTTTCAATTATTTGTAAAATCACTGCTCTTTAACTCATCTTCCTTCTATCTTTTTCACTTATTTCTTAAGCATTTATATTTACTCAATTTTACTCAATTATTTTTTTAACTTATTCATTATTCATCAGATTTTAGATCTGTAAAAAAAATCGGATAAAAGATTGTTTTAAAATTTCTTAAAAAATAAAAAACCGGATGGTATTCAAACATTAAGTTTTAAATTATTCTTTTTAAGTCTTTTAATTGGTTTAATTAATCAGCACTCTTTTGAACTCATTTTAATCCTCTAATTATTTTTTCCATGATGCTAAGTTGTCTAACTCAGGTTATTCATAATCGATTCTAAGTATTGCACTTTCTAAAATTTATAATAATTCGATTTTCATTAATCATTTTCTTAAAACTATCCTTAAATGTCTTATGATTCGATTTGGGTTATTACATTCTACACCCCTTAAAATAAATTCGTTCTCAAATTTAAAATTACACCAACCTCAATTAGATAACAATTGGAGGTACTTTTGTTGTTAAGAGGATTTACTCTCCTATGAGCATTTCTCATTATTTTACTTTAATTGTAGAACTTTTACCATATCATTAGATGTATTTTTCATACTCATTTTTTACTGCAACATTCCATTCTCATAATAAACTAGTATAATATAATCTCTTTATTCTTATAAATTCTCTAAATCCTTATCTTAATGATACTAAAACATACATTCCAATTTATTAGATATCCTTTTTCATAACCTCTTTACTTTGAATTGTTCAAACCTTTTGTTTGATATATAAACCTTACACTTCAATTATTTGCTTCCATTCATGCCTCTAATAGTATTCTTATATACCCTTCATCAAAATTTCCCATTCCATTTGATCTTTACTTGAGCTAAGCATTCTATGCATCAATATTTCTTCATTTTTTACAATTCCTTATTTAGTCCTTTAGTCATACTTTATGTTCTTATAGAATTCTACTCAATTTAACTATGACCTCAATTATTGTAAATTGTCTTATCACTACTTCCATTTGTTATTTTTACTGCAATCTATAAAGAATTCTTAATATCCATACTTCATTCATATTACACTGTATTCTACATTTCATATCACCATAAAGTTTAATTAACCATCCCATTCTAGTCTTTAAATCTTTGATTTTCATATTATTTCAATGCTCTTATCAATCTTAAATTTCACTTCTCATTCATCATATATAGAAGGCACTTTCCTTTTCCTATTATAGAAAACTTTTCTATTTACCATCAATTAATACATTATCAATTATCTTGACAATCATCTCTGAAATACTGATATTCTTATAAATTCAAATTTTCACTTAGAATGCCATAATCAAATATATCAATTCAATTCATAACTTCCTTTAATTTCTCTTATTTTACTGTTTGCCTTAAACTTTACCCAATATATTATTTGGCCTTAAACCATATAGATATACATACTCTCATATGTCATTCCAATCTTCATATAATCATATCATAAATCCTTTATTACTACTGTCATATCAGTCTTTTGATCTAATCATAATTTGGTTAACAAAATACTTAAAGCCACTATTCTTTTTCTTAATAATGTAATGTAGTTACAATTTTTATATCTCTTATCAATATACGTATCATACTTCCTAAACATTTCTATAACAACCATGAAAACGTAAACATATATAACTTTAAAACTAATATCAATCATAATTTAATCTGAAAGTTACTTATAAGATCCTCATTTTAATTCTTAAGTCTCTTGCTGAACCAAAACAAATACTCTACCTCTGCTTCTATACGTAAATATTTGTTCTATAATATGGCTTACAACTTATCTTAAACCTTGATCAGTCTTATTATCTTTCATACCTTCTTTCCAAATCTAAACATCACTATTTTTAATCTTATATAGACAATTCCTCACATAGTATCCTGATTACCAACATCCAATATATGTATTCATTCCAAAATAACATCTATTTCTAATCATAACCTCTTTTTTTATACTTCGACTAATCTTAATTCTATTTCTCTTTTCTCATTCCTTCTTACATTATTCATAATCTTTAATAAAAGAATAAAACTTGTAAGCAGCCAGCACTATCCTTTTCCAAACCTTTGAAATCTAGTCACTACAATAAATACAAAACCAGGCAAACTTGCTCAATCGATTAAATTTCCTTATATAACATAACACACCCATCTCAAAACTCTATTCTAATATTCTCTAATATTTTTTTTAAAAATCTATCTTCAATTCCTTTGTAATATTTATATATAATCTCATCTTCGTATTTATAATTCCTTTATATGATTGTTGCTAATCTTATTTAACTTAAAAACTCTATTTTCGTCATGATAACTGATCTTTAATCATACAAATTCTTTCAATTAATTCATTATAATTTCTATTTTGAACATTCCATATATTACATATTTCTACTAATGTTCCCCCAATCAAATCCTTTCAAATTTCCATAAACCTCAACCATTCTCTCTTTTGAAGACTGAGCAATTTCAGAGATGACTTTTAGAATTTTCCTTTATTGGACAAATTTTTATTTAATGTCCTAATTGACAACATTGGAGGCACGCTCTAGTTATCCATCGGTGAATTCCCTTATACTCTTTTCCACACCTATGGCAATTGAGAACTAGAGGGGGTATTCCTTTTATTTGTTTCAATTGGTGAATTTCTGCTTTTAGCTCTCTAATTTCTTGTCTTAACCTTTCCTCTAACCCAATATACTCGACTTCTTCCTTGTCTTGCATTGTTCGTTGTATTCCAACTTGCATAACTGATTCTTCTATTGGTGGTATTATATTCGAGACTACTTTTATCTCATCATGAGGTAAAACAACTATATCTCCTATGCTGCCTCTTCCTCTCCCACTACTCCTACCTTTACCTCTACCTCTGATCACGATTATTGGATTATGTTTAATGGTAGGCAACATCTCTTACTACAATTAAACACAAAAATAAATATCAATTAACGGAACGTGGATAAATATATACAACAAATAACAATAATGATGATACATGATCCAATTGCTTCATGATTTACTTATTTTTAATGGCAGTTATTTTATTTAATTAATTTATGCTTTGATACCAACTTTGTCACATTCCCACTTCAGAGATATGACAATCTTAGGGAAAGGGTTAACTTAAAGTTACCGGTTCTTGTAGAAACTATCCTTAACAAAAAATTTAGAAGTGCTATGTATGACTGTTGAACTGTGAAGTTGAGGGTATAAGGTTGAAAAATTATTGGGAGTGTAAAAAAAATTTTAGTGCAGGCTGTGTAATTTATGAAAGACCGACCCGGTTTTGGGTCTAGAATAGTATTAAAATTATAAATGGAACTCTGACAAAATTTTTGTAAAATATATAAGTAATAAATGGGATTTAAGTATTGATTAATGAATTAATATTGACTGAATGATTGATAAATGGACTGTTAATGGGTTCTACAGGTTTCCAGTAACCTTAAGTCTACCTGTACCCTAGGACCGTTGCGGCCCAAAAGTGGGTCATGACAGAGGTGGTATCAAAGCTAAAGGTTTAGAATATATGTCATGAGTATGAATGTGTTAATAAGTGTATCATGGAGCATAAGATTTCCGTCTCGTCATTTGAAATTATCTGTTAATATAGTTATCAGTGTTATCTATTATGAACTTCTTCCTCTACTTAATGTATATATATATATATATTATGTAATATAGAAAAAAGTGCTTATTGAGAATTTATAAAAGTGGTAGTAAATTGAAAGTGAATATTGTATCGATTGAATCAATATATGATAAGTTAATATTGAATTACTTAAGCAATATGATTGTAATAACTAAATTAATAGCTAAGTAATGATTTACAGAAATGCAAGATTAATATAATAATGTTGAAAGGTGATTAAAATTCATGAAGTATAGTATAAGTAAATTAATCAGTTATTAGGGATATAAGGATTATAAAATAAAATGTTAGCAAATGATATGGTAACTACAGAAATAGATATCAGACTAAGAATGTTAATAAGAGATATAGAGAAATTGTGATGCAAAGTAGTTTGAAGATTACTTGAGGTATCGATATCGATGATTCCAAATAATAGATAATATGGAGCTATTAAGGCATAGAATAGTATAAAGTTAAGAATATGATTGTAATGAAAGAATAAATACATATTATAGCAATTAAGTAAAATGAGAAATAAATGATATACTAATAGTTCCTATAATGGTATACATAACTGATTATTGAGGTTCAAACCTAAGTAAATTAATATTAAGTTATTGATTATTAGAGTTTAAGAAATACAATTATTGATGAATAATTGAGTATATGTAATTAGACTAATGAGTAGAAAAATTAAATGAAAATATGGAAAATTATGAATGGTGGAGTACATGTGATGTGGATGACAAATATGTAAGGTAAATGATGATTGAATATGAAAAGTGAAAATATAAAATTATTGAGGTATAGCTTAGTGTTATTGAAAGGTTATTGATAGGATTAGTGTTATAGTGATTAAATACAATGAGTAATATATTGTGAACTTAGGAAGTGTAACTACTGTGAAAAGGTAGTTATAAAATTAAAGTTATAGTGCTTAGAGAATAATAAGAGTGTATATAATGGTATAATTACCTGATTATTGAAGTTCAAATATAAGTAAATAAATATTAAGCTATTGTTTATTGAAATGTAGGGAATATGATCATAAGAAACGAGTTAATGGTCGAAATGATAAAGAATAAAAAAATAAGAGATTAATGAAATGATATTGATAAGGTGATTGAACATATTAAGGTAAAGTATATTAAAAATTTAAGTGTTGTATTATTAAATGTTTATGAACTATAGATTATATACTGATAAGAAATGATATGAGAATTATGGAATAGCATATGATAAGAAGACTATGGAAATTGGTACAATAGTCTAAGTAAGACGATAAGCGATATAGAGAAAATATTTACAACAAATGATTGGAGACTATTTGAGGTATATATATTGATGTTTACAGTATTGGACGAGAAAATTCGAGGATGAATTTTATTGAAGGGGTAGAATGTAATACCCTAAGAAGCCCCATCTTGTAAGCATAAATTGATTCTCACTTTATGGTTTAAAAGCATTGAAATGATGGGAAATAATTTTAGAGACACAGTTAGAAAGCAAATGCAAAACTTTTCTGGAAATCGTCGGTATCAAGAACAATGCTGGGAAAATAGTAGTCCAGCTAATTTAAGAATTTCTGACCTAGACTTGGGGGTATGAAATAAGTTAATTTTATGTAAAATTATGGTGAAAAGAAAGAGTTGAAAAATATTTTGGAACACTGAAAATAAGAGTAATGGAAAAATTATAAATAAAGGCAACTTTGGGGGTACTTTTGGAAATCAACTTTCTGAGATCCAAAAATGAACTAGAACTATTTTTAAATGATAGAATAACTTAAAATAAGATATTTCACTCCCCATACTTGAGGTTGAATCTAAATAGAATAGACATAATAAATTATAGAAAGTTTTGGGGTCAAAAAAACAAATAAGGAAAATTTTGGACCAAAAGTGCAATTAAATAAAGTTATGGGACCCACCTTTTCTAGAAATAGGCCAAGGTGGCTGGTCATTATGGTAGAGGAGATGATTTTTTGATAGAAAAATGATTAATTGAGTTATTAATTAATTAAATTGGAGCCAAATAAACCAAATTCTGGAATTTTCTATTATTTTTTTATCTTCAATTTTTGTTGGCTTTTGAAAAGATGAGAACTATATATTGGCTACCATTTTTGGAGAGGGGAACTGAAACATGGAGAGGAGAAAAGCCAAAGAAATATATCTTCCAACCTTTCCAAAGAATCAACCAAAAATAGATAGGAAATGGAAGAAAGAAGAAGATTTATGAAGAAAATAGGATAGTTAATGTTCAAGCTTTAGTGGAGCAAAAGGAGGTGGGATTCAAGTATTTTGATTTGAGGTAATGATTCTAAACTTATAATTTTTAATTGTATTTAAGAGTTATATAGCATGATTTGGCAAATAATTGAGGTAATTAAGTTAAAAATGTAAGGAATGAGTTAGGGTTTATATAGTTTCTGGAATCTGTTTGATGGTAGTAGTTTGTGGCTATTATTCCAAAATTTTAAAGACTGAATTTGAGGATGGTTAAAACATGAAAGTTGTAGATAAATATATTAATTAGATGTTTGTAAAATTAATTTGAAAAATTCAAAGTGAGAAAAAAGTTATTAGGTAAAAACTATGACTGACCTGAAATCAGGTTTTCTAGAAAATGCTACTGTATTTTTATTATACATAATGATAGAGACAAAATTAGAAGAAGTGTTAAACATGAAAAGTGTTAATTTATGTCTTATCTATAATCCTATAAAAGAGTTTTTCAATTGGATTTTGTCACGACCCAACCTAAGAGTCGCGACGGTCCTAGGGTACGGGTATTGCCTAAGCTACCAGTACCACGAAGAACCCAATTATCTATATGATATGGCAAGCAATTCATGTAATTAACTCAAATGCAACTTATTATTTCTACTGAAATTTCGACAGTATCTCCTTTAATATGAGACTATACCCTGCTATAGAAAATGTAAACAACACTCCCAATATCACTTTATAATCAACATTCCTCTCAACCTCTGATATCAACTCAACACACACATATATATATATCAAACTATATACATCCAAAGCATAATTTATATGTATAACTGAAAAAAATATAACCACACACATATATGTCCCTATTTAAGTTACAGTACCATAGAATCTCTAATAATATATAAATATTTACATATACTGATTAAGACTCGAGTATTACATGATACAAGTAGCAAAATTCCAAGGCGAGGATAGATAGTGCCAATGGAATTCGAGTCCTACTATGGTCCTGAAAAACAATGACAACTACGGGGGTGAGTATAAAAATGCTTAGTGAATCTATATCTATATAAATGCAGTAAATATTCATAATACCATGATCGCTCACAAATGACCTATAGAACAATATAAGATGGCAAATAAATGGTGAAACAGGTTTCCATATAAATATCCAATGAATGAGTCAACTCTCATATGATATAATAGGATTGGGTCCAATGAAAAGTGCAATCGCATTGTAATAGCACAATCATGTTGTAATACCCTAGAAAGTTCTAACATATATGTATGATTTAGTTCTCAGTATATGGTTCATAAGTCTTGAAATGATGGGAAATAATTTTAAAGATATAGTTAGAAAGCGAATTAATTACTTTTCAGGAAAAAGGCGGTGTCGGAAACACTGCTGAGAAATTAGCTGTCCGGTCAATAGAAGAATTTCTGAAGTTGACCTGGGGGTAAAAAATCACCATAATGCATGTGTAATTTTGGTAAAAAGAAATAAGTGAAAATCATTTAGGAACACTGAAAAAGTAACCAATGGCAAAATCGTAAATAAAAAAAACTTTAAGGTGAATAGTGGAAATTGGTCCGTCGGAGTTATAGAATGACTCTGGAACCACTTTTATAAATAAGTATAAATTAAAATAAGCTTATTGACTCCCTATATTGAAATCCAAATCCTGACAAAATTATCAGAATAAATTACAGAAGAAGTTGGGGTCAAAGTGTAACTTATGAAAGTTTAAGGATCAAGTTGTAATTTTTCAATTGATTTTTGTATAAAAGAATGACTTAGAAATTTTGGCTCATCTTTTTCCTTCTTCTCTTCATTTGGCCGAACCTATTCTTCATCTTTTCCCATCCATTTCTTCACCATTTTTACATCAAATTCCTTAGAAAAATTCATAGAAAAATTGAGTTTAACCTTTGTTCTATCTTTTCCCTCCATTAGTTTGCTTGGAAAGTTAAAGAAATTGAAGGAACTTGGAAGGGAAGAATTTGGCAATCACACTCCATCAAGGTAAGAAGTCAGTTTGTTTGTTTTAATGGTTTATTTGAATGATTCTAAGGTTGAATTAGATGGGTTTTATGGTTAATTGCATCAATTGATGCAAATTGTTAGGAATCCCTAATTTTCCCTAACCTAATGGAAGTTAATTACCTTAGCTATGTCAATTAGTGTTAGTTTTTGTTAATTGGTATTAGAATATGTTAATTGGAAGTTAATAGGTGCCTAATTGATGATTGGTTTGGTGTAGAATTCAAGTTTTGACAAAGGTGTGCCTATTGGCTCATTTTGTGAAATTCGGTGGAATTGAATTTTCCAAAGCTATTTGGTAGCTTAGGTGAGTCTTACATGAATCCTTTAACATGCCTATATCATTGAAATTGAGATTGGAATTCATATATGAAAGTGCATTGTTAGTCGAACCATGAGTACTATTCATATTGCCTTATTTTGCTTGATTTTTGCCTTGTTTTCTATAGCCAATTTGAGCCTTTTGATGTTGTTTAATATTGTTTCTTTGATGCCTATTGTATAATTGCAAATGTGGCTTGTTGTTGGTTGAGTTGGGCAAGTCAAATTTTTACCCTAACCTAACCTATTGTCTTGCCATTATATGCCTACCGTGTGTTTGTGAAAATACCTAGTTCATTTGTCTTTGGCCTATTGTTTGCATTCCATAGGCCTACCATTTGAATGCCATTGTTGCCAGTGACGTTGGCATGCCAATTGGCCGACCGTTTTCCTTTGTCGAGCCAACTTTTGTTCCATGCCTTGTTGAATACCAAACCACTTGTTGTTGTTCATATGCTATCTATTGCTATGCCATGGATCTTATTGATACTTTATTGATTGATATTGAGCTTATTGATATGGAGGATTCCATTGTTGCATAATGGTGTCCATTGATATGTTGTTTCCTTATATTGATCCTAATGTGGCTTGATAGAGCTACCGATCCGACAGGGTAACGGGGAAATACTGTTGGCAATGTGCACATTGTATGATTGGTACCCTAGCTAGGAGGGGTTATGGTCCTGGTCATAAGACCTGACCAGTCTTATGCTCATTGATATTGATATGCTACTGGAGACCATATGTTCACATATGGTCTATACTTATTACTGGAGATTGTATGATTTCATACAGTCGATCCCTTTATCTGTCTTTCCATATGATACCGAGCTTATTCTCTGCTCTTTGGCTATACTATACCCTATTACTGATTATGTTTACTGTTATCTGACCTATTGGTACCATTGATCCATTATTACCTATTGTTTATTGATGATGTATATAGATTCACTGAGTATCTTATATAATCACCTTCTTTTTGTTTACCCATTTCAGGAGAGGAGTAGATAGTAGAATCCTATTGTTTGTTATCCGAGGATTTTTACCAACAGTATTGATGTATATATTCTGATTTTGTATTATTATTTTGATGTTCATAATCTAGTTGCTCCATGGGATATGTATGGGTTAGCTAGGAAATGAACATGTATATACATGTTTTTGATGATATTATGAGTTATATGATGATTATATGATATGATATATGGATTGTTACAGCCAATTGCAGTAAATTACAGAATGAATTACAGAATAACATAATGGATGGTAACTAACTAAAATGGATAATATATTGTGGTTTATAGATTGTGTATGTGATATTGGGTTCTACGTGTGCCGGTTGCCATTGGCATCTCCCGTTCCTTAGGATAGTCGCAATCCGGAAACGGGTCGTGACACATGCATAATCTAATATACATAAGGGAGATCACTCCTTACGGCTAGAGAATATGACACCCTCCCTAGTAAGGGTCCAATGAATACCGGTGTGCACACGGTCGATGAAATTACCCGCTACACCATCGAAGTAGCCTTGTTATAATACCATATGGGTGTATTTCCATAGAACAATAAATATAGCATCAATTTAATTCATATAGGGGTGGAACAATCCAATATATATCCATAATAAATAATAGAACAAATTTAGGTCAAGTGATAAAAATGACCGTGTAATACCCTAGAAAGTTATAACTCATATGCATGAATTAATTCTCAGTATGTGGTCCATTAGTTTTGAAATGATGGGAAATAATTTTAGAGACACAGTTAGAAAGCAAACTTGATACTTTTCCGGAAAGCGACGATATCGGGAGCACTGCCGAGAAATTAACAGTCCGGACAACGAAAGAATTTCTGAAGTTGATCTGGGGTTAAAAGATGACCATAATTTATGTGTAATTTTGGTAACAAGAAAGAAGTGAAAATTATTTAGGAACACTGAAAAAGTAAGTAATGACATTTCTATAAATAAATGAAAAATCAAGGTGGATAGTGGAAAGTGGTCGGTCGGAGTTACAAAATGACTTTGGAACTATTTTTATAAATAAGTATAAATTAAAATAAGCCTATTGACTCCCCACTCTAATATCTAAATCTTAACAAAATTGACAGAATAAATTATAGAAGATTTAAGGACCAAAGTGTAAAGGATAAAAGTTTGAGGGTTCAGTTGTAATTGTCCAAATAGCTTTTCTTTATATCTTTTGCCTTAGCTCTTCTTCTTCATGTTATTGCTGAACACTATTCTTCCTTCTTCCATCTTCATTTTCCTTATAGATTTCTAAGGAAAGTTTATAGAAAAGTAGCAAATCAACCTAGCTTAATCCATTTCCATCCTTGATTTGAAGATTGGAGCAAAGGATTTCAAGGAAAATCCAAGGGAAGGTTTCGGCCATTTGCGTGTGTTTGAGGTAAGAGTTTATTTGTTTAGTTTGATTAATTATTTAGGTGTTATTTAGGTTCAATTGAATGGGTATGATGATTAATTGCACCAATTTATTCAATTGTATTAAAATCCCTAATTAGGTTGCAAAAATTGAAGTTGTAAGATATGATATGTTGAATTAGTGTTAGGTTTGTTAATTGATGTTAGAAATGGTTAATTGGATGTGTTTAGGTAACTAATTGATGGATTAATTGATTTAGAATTGGAGATTGATCAAAGTTGATTTTCAAAGTAACCCTATTTTGGCATTTCAGTTGAATTGGTGAATTTGGCTAGTGCAAAGGCTAATTGGAGACTTAGGTGAGTTTACATTGCATCAATTATCCTGCCTAAATGATTGAATTGTTGTTTGGAAACCAACTATGAAAATCACTTCTTGGCCGAACCATATTGCCCTATCTATGCCTATGATTTTTGCTTATTTTTCCTTTGATTTTCATTGCCAATTTGATCCATTTTACCATTGTTAACTATGTTTCTTTGATACCTATACTTTGTATCGCAATGTGGTTTGTTGTTGATTGGAATGGGCAAGTCAAATTTGAACCATAACCTAACCTATTGACTTGCCATTGTATGCCAACCAAGTATTCGATGAAATGCCTAGTTCATTTGCCATTCGCCTAAGGGTTTGCATGCCATAGGCCTACCAATTGAATTCCATTGTCTCCAGCGACGTTGGCATGCCAATTGACCTACTATTTGCGGCCACCGAACTAACTTTTGTTTTATGTCCTTTCTTATTGCTAAACCTTATATCATTGATTGTACATTGTATACAACATTGCCATTGATTATATTGATTACTGTACTGATTGATACCGAACTGATTGTTATTGAATTGACTGATATCTGGAAGCCATTGTTGCTTATGGTATCCCTCATTATTGACCCTGATATGGTTTGGCAGAGCTACCGATCCAACAGAGTAGTGGGGAAATACTGTAAACGATATGCACATTGTATTACTGATACACTAGCTAGGAGGGGTTATGGTCCTAGCCATAAGGTCTGATCATCCTTATGCTCATTGATATTGATATGATACTGGAGACCTACATGGTCCATACTGACTGATTACTGGAGATTGTATGATTTCTTTTCATACAGTCCATCCCATTATCTGTTTTCCATATGTAACTGAGCCTATATGATATTCTTTGGCTTTACTGTACCCTGACATTTATACTGCATATTGTTATCTCATTGACTGATACCATTGTTTATTTATGCCTATTATTTATTGTGATGCATATAAATTCATTAAGTATCATCTATTCTCATTCTTTAATTGTTTACCCATTTCAGGAGAGGAGTAGGTTGCAGAATCCCAACATCTATTTCTTTGTGGATTTCTGCTATAGAAACTGATTATGTATATTTTCTATTATGTATTATTTTGGTGTTCATTATCTAGCTGTTCCATGGGTATGTATTGGGTTAGCTAGGAGATGAACATTGTATATGACATATTAATGTTGATATTTTGAGTTATATGATGGTATTGTGATATGATATGTGAATGTTATAGCCAATTGCAGAATGATTACAAAATGCATGACATAATAACAGAATGGATGGTAACTAATTAAAATGAATATTATATTGTGGTTTATAGATGATGCATGTAATACTGGGTTCTTTGGGTGCCGGTCTCCATTGGCATTTCCCATGCCCTAGGACCATCGTGGTCTGGGAAACCGGGTCATGACACAGGTGGTATCAGAGCACTAGGTTTACAGACTGTGAATCTAGGTCATAGATGAATAGTGACTGTATTACAGAGGAATAATGACTAAATATAGAATGGGGTAGAGTTAAGTATACCATGGAGCATAGGATTTTCTTTGTCGTCCTTTGCTGTTATCGTCTGTTATATGTTATTATTCTGCATTTTTGTTATATTCTGAGACTGTTATCATTTTCCTGACAGTTTATAGAGATGTCCGACAACAGGGATAAAGACACCAAGGAGGCTAAGGTTGCCTCCAATGAGTCCCTAGTAAGGGAGATTTCTATATCAGAGGGTCTATCTCGATCCCGAATGACTTCTGTAACACTTTAGCCTAAACCCTAATAGGGACCTTTAGGGAAATTATTTTTCCTTTCTTTATGATGTGTTAAAATTATATGTGAATGCATGGAATATATATATATGCATGTTATATGACCTAATTTTTAGGCCTAGAATTGATTTGAAGT
>CANXYC010605018.1:0-12620 GCA_948193065.1 Aleurites moluccanus | reverse complement strand
AATAATTTTGATTTAGAAATTTGGCTTAGAAAAATCAAAGAAATAGAGAGAAAATGAAAGGAACAAGCCACGGATGAAGCACAAAAATGGGCAGAAATTCTGCCCATTTTAACTTATATAATAAGACGAAATAAGTCATTTACGCTTTATTCCTCAAATTTTCCAAAATTTGAGGACTAAATTTTTCTTCAATTTTTATGGTTTAATTTGATAGTAAAGTGTTTGTATGGTTTTAGTTTTAGGTTTGGAACAATTTTATTTTAGAAACTTGGCTTAGAAAAATCAAATAAATGGAGAGAAAATGAAAGGAACAGGCCACGGATGAAGCACAAAAATGGGCAGAAATTCTACCCATTTTGACTTATATAATAAGACGAAATAGGTCATTTACGCTTTAGTCCTCAAATTTTTCAAAATTTGGTTTTGGTCCTTTTTCGCTCGGTAATTTATTCCGAAAGTTCTGTCGGGAATTAGAACTCAAAGTGAATACTTAAACATCATATTTTAATTAATATTATTTAATAAAAATAGTTTCAGAGTCGTTATGAAACTCGGATCGACAAATTTTTACTATTCATCGAAAAATACTCTTTTGCTCGTTTTTGTGAGCGTTCTGTAATATTTTCTCAAATTTATTTTTACTGTATTCACACATGAATATTACTTATCAATTATCCTCAATCCAAATTCAAAAATTCATCCATCGTCCTTTCCGCTATTTTTACGGCAGCGATATCGGTATTGACGTTTTCTGAAAAAATTTTCCGTTTTCGCTCTAACTGGTTTTCTAAAATCATTATTGGTTATTTCGATGATTTTAATCTATATACTGAGAATTTTATTCACTAAAACCTGTTATGCATTTCTAGGGTATTACACAACCGATAAGATACACTACCCATTTGATCAAGAATCTCGAAAGGCCCTATAAACCAAGGGGACAACTTCCCTTTTCTTCCAAATCTCATCACACCTTTCATAGGTGATATTTTCAAAAACACATGATCACCCACGGAGAACTGTACATCTCTCCTCTTCGGATCCGCATAGCTTTTCTATCTGCTGAAAGCTGTTCTAATTCTGCCCTTGATCAAAGGAACTTTCTCAATCATCTCCCGAATCAAATCCGGTCCCTTCAACTGTTTCTCACCGGGTTCCACCCAACACACAGATGATCTACATTTTCGGCTATACAACACCTCATATGGTGCCATCCCAATCATGGAATGGTAGCTGTTATTATAAGCAAACTCTATCAGTGGAAGATACTAATCCCAACTACCTTTAAAGTCCAGAACACAGAGGCGTAACATATCTTCCAATGTTTGAATCGTACGCTCTGATTCACCATCTTTCTGAGGGTGAAAAGTTATACTAAAATGCATCTGAATACCTAGGGCTTCCTGAAATTTCTGCCAGAATTAGGATGTGAACTGAGTACCCCTGTCAGAAATGATCACTGTCAGAACACCATGCAATCGCACAATTTTATCAATGTACAGCTGAGCATATTGTGCAGTAGTATAGGTAGTCTTCACTTCAAGAAAGTGAGCCGACTTCGTCAAATGGTCTACTATTACCTATACTGAATCATAACCCCTCTGAGATCGTGGTAATCCCACCACAAAATCCATGGTAACCTGCTCCCATTTCCATTCCGGTAACTCTATCTCCTGCAATAAACTAGAGGGCTTTTGATGTTCAAACTTCGCCTATTGACAAGCTAAACAGGTAGATACACATCGAGCTATATCACCCTTCATATTCGGCCACCAGTAATGGGCTTTCAAATCATGGTAAATTTTTGTCGTACCTGGGTGCAATGTATAAGGAGAGTAATGTATCTCTCGTATAATCTGTTCCCGAAGCCCCTTCACATTCGGTACACATAACCGCCCTTTACATTTCAATACCCCTTCATCATCTATGAAATCCGGAGCTTTCCCCTCCTGTAACAACTCTTTAATCCGAACTAACTGTGGATCGGCATTCTGAGAACTTTTAATCTCATCAAGTAAAAGTGGTCTCACCTGAAACTGTGCCACTAGTACTGTCTGTTGCCCTCTAGTCTCCAGATCAAACTGCAGGCCCATAGCAAATAACTCTCGAAGATCTTGTACCAAAGGCCTCTCTATAGCCGATACATGAGATAAACTTCCCATCGACTTACGGCTCAAACCATCTACTACTACATTTGCTTTCCTTGGGTGATAAAATATTTGACAATCATAGTCCTTCAATAGCTCTACCCACCGTCTCTGCCGCAGGTTTAACTCTTTCTGCTGTAAGAGATATTGGAGACTTTTATAGTCAGTGTATATTTCACATTTCACCCCATAGAGATAGTATCTCCATATCTTCAAAGCAAAAATAATTGCCACTAAATCCAAGTCATGTGTGGGATAGTTTACCTCGTGCTTCTTTAGTTGCCGAGATGCATATGCAATCACCTTTCCATCTTGCATCAATACGCATTTCAAACCAATTATGGAAGCATCATAATAAATAGAAAACATACCAGTCTCAATAGGTAATGCCAAAACTGGAGCACTCTTAAGACAGTTCTTCAAAGTCTGGAAACTCGTCTCACACCTATCATCCCACTAGAACTTCACATCTTTTCGAGTTAGCTTCGTTAAAGGAGAAGCAATTTTGGAAAAATCCTTCATAAACTGACGGTAGTATCCTGACAAACTAAGAAAACTATATACTTCCGTCACTATGGTAGGGCGTGGCCAATTTGTGACCGCTTTAACATTTTGCGGGTCGACTTTAATACCGTCTTTTCCAACAACATGCCCTAAAAAGGTCACCTCATTCAGCCAGAATTCACATTTAGAAAGCTTAGCAAATAGTTGATTCTCTCTCAAAGTCTGCAGTGTGATTCTGAGGTGTTCCTCATGCTCTTCTCTGCCTTTAGAGTTCACCAAAATATCATCAATAAAGACTATGATGAATCGATCAAGATAAGGTCGGAATACCCGATTCATCAAATCCATGAAAGCTGCGGGAGCATTTGTTAACCCAAATGGCAGTACCAAGAACTCATAATGGCCATATCGGGTTCTGAAAGCAGTTTTCCGAATATGCTCCGCTTTAATCCGCAACTGGTAATACCCTGATCTCAAATCAATTTTTGAAAAATAACAAGCTCCCTACAATTGATCAAAGAGATCATCTATTCTTGGTAACGGGTATTTGTTCTTCACGATCACTTTATTCAACTGCTTATAATCAATACACGTCCGAAGTGACCCATCTTTCTTCTTAACAAATAAAACTGGAGCTCCCCAGGGTGAACTGCTAAGGCTGATAAACCCCTTATTAAGGAGTTCTTGCAACTGCACTTTTAGCTCTTTCAATTCAGGTGGAGCCATACGATACGGTGCAATGGAAACTGGATCAGTACCCGGGTATACATTAATCTCAAACTCTATTTCCCTCTCAGGTTGCAACCCTGGTAGATCATCTGGAAACATATCAGGAAATTCCCTTACAATAGGAATATCATCCAATGCAATTGATGCTTTAGTAGTATCAACTACTGCAGCCAAATACACCTCATATCCCATCCGAATCAATCAACTTGCCTCAATCATGGATATTAGGCCCGATGCATATCTATTTACTTCCCCCTGGAAGCTAAAGGTCTCCCGATCGTCAAGTCTGAAATGTATTCGCTTCATAAAATAATCAATTACAGCTTTATGGGCTGTCAGCCAATCCATGCCTAGAATGACATCAAACTCAAGCATAGGTAGTTCAATCGAATCAGCATATAACACATGATCACATATAGTCACAGCACAATGCTCATATCGAAAACCCACGATGATATTTCCCCCTATGGGTGTAGCAACATCCAATGGTATCGGTAGTGATTTTCTATCAATCCCCAATCTCCCAGCATATACAGGTGAAACAAATGAATGCGTGGCACCAGAGTTAAATAGCACATATGCAATATCATGCTGTATAGAAACCATACCAACAACTGTATCATGTGAACTCTGGGCCTGCTGTGGGGTCATAGCAAAAACTCTCCCCTGACCTCTGCCAGCAACTGACTAGACAGATGTTTGACCTGCACCTGATGGTCTCCCACCTACCGAATCCCCCTCTGCCCATCTGAACTGTCGGTTGAGACCCTATACTACCCACCGGCTGAGGGGTCCATATAGGACAATCTCTATAAAAGTGGCCAAACTGCCCACATTGGAGACAGGCTCTTGATCTCATCATGCACTCCCTCGAGTGCCTCTTCCCATAATGCCTGCATGTAGGTAGCCCTGAGGTCATCTGTCGGGGCCTACTAGAGCCCTGTGAGTAAACAGGACCAGTAAATCTCCCTCCCTGCTCTCTATACTGTGGTCTCCCCTTCCTCTGAGATGAAACTAAGTGTCCTGACCTGGGAGGTAATCGAACTGTCTACTGTTGTGAAGATCCCTCCCCAAGTCTTCGAGACTCACCACCTCTACCCCTCTTTCTTTAGTCTTTCACAGATCTCTCCTCTCTATACTTAGCTTTCATCTAGGCAGCTTTATCAATAACTTTACCCAGAGAGGTAAATTCCACAGCTAGCAGGGCATTAAATAATGGAGCATGTAACCCTCTCCTAAATCTGCCAATCAAGTCTGCCTCAGTCGGGGCTATCCTCCTCGCATATTTGCTCAATTGTCTAAACTCCCATGCATACTTTGGAACACTGAGATTGCCCTAACTCAACTGCTCAAATTTAACAATGTTCCCTGATCGAATCCCTTCATTCAAAAACTCATCCATCAACCGTTGTTTGAACTCAGCCCAAGTCATCAGGTCATCACTATGGATATTCTCATCTATATGTTCATCAAACCATGTAGAAGCATCCTTTGTAACAACAAACCCACCAGCTCTATTATTCTGGTGTCAGAACATGGCAACTTCCTAACAACCTTATCCACCTCCTCAACGAAGTCACTGGGATCCATGCCATATTCCCCTGCATATGTGGGCAACTGAAACCTTTTAAATTCTGACATAGTTACCCCACCCTCGGGTATAATCCAGCAACCCCTCTGTCTCTAATAATCAACTGGCACTGGGGGTGCCTCAGGCCGTATTTCAAGCTGAATGGGTGGTGGGGGAGGCTGCTGCACTGGTGCAGGCTGTGCTGTCAAATGTGTCTATAATATCTGTAACATTTCCCTCCTAAATTCCTGCATTTCCTGCCTCCATGGTACATCCCCTGCCACATAAGATTCAGTGTGCTTATGACTCCTAGATGGTTCAGTCGCCTGCACTGAGGCATTAGAGGCAACTTCCGCCTCACTACTCAACTCTCGATGATCTCTCTCAATTGCTGGAAGATTCAGTCCTGAAGCGTGCTGAGACATCCTCACATACTAAAAGAAAACACAGAATCACATCAAAAACAGTAATTTCATATCGGTATGCAGAATATAAAACAATGACGATGACTGTACTTTGATGATATACAAATACCTATGCTCTATGGTACAAGGGTTATATATGCTAACAACATGCTTACAGTATAGGACAAACAGAACCTTGGGCTTTGATACCAACTTTGTCATGACCCAAACCAGGGAGCCGCGAAGGTCCAAGGGTACAGGATCTGCCTATGGCTACCAGTACCTCGATGAACCTTTAATACAACTTAGCTAATACTCATAAACCTTATTCATTCTAATAGTTCATATATCACATAAGTTCATTCATGTTACAACATCATATCTCATGCCAAAACTCATACATATACATTTTGCCAATGTTCTGCCGAAAATTCGGCAGAGTTTCCTCTGTTTTTTTAACATGCCAATTTACCATTTATCAATTAAACACTTCCAATATCATTTCTCAACTCAACTCCATCTCCACATCATCAACTCATCCATATTTCCCAATTCACAACATAACCCATCATCATTATCATACCTGCTTTAATACCAAACTGGGCAACTATATCAATATATACACATAGATAAATACATACATATCAACCTAAATACTCATACTTTGGATTACAGTACCATGGAGCTACTAGACAGAAATTTGGATAAAAGATTAACTTATAATATTTACATATATATGTCAAAATGTCCACGGTGAAGAAAGAGTAGCCTGTGAATCTCGGACCTCACCGTCATCTGAAAAGATTTAAAACTACGGGGGTGAGTATAAAATACTCAGTAAGTAATTATATACAAAAATGCATGAAAATTATATACCATTGAAGCTGATCCGGAACATGAAAAGGTTAGGAGCAATATAGCAAGGGATAAAATAAATAGTACTGAAAATACGTGGTAACAAGTGATGAACTATAAGTGTAGCATATGAAATGTTCATAATATAGTGAACGATAATAACATGTAGTATAAGTCACATCGTATATGATATAACAGGTAAATAGGGCCAAATATGTCAAGTATGCATAATCGTGCTAACAAGTATATATATTGCTCAATGGCTCATAACAAGTAGTTACGTAAGAGTGATCGGCTCTTACGACTAGGGAATATAACTCCCCTCTCTAGTAAGGGTCTTCCTTAAGATCTCATCGATGAGAGGTATTATGAGATTTGGGAAGAAGGGAAAGCTGTCACTAAGGTTTATAGGTCTATTTGAGATTCTTGAGAAGATTGGTAATGTGGCCTATAGATTGGCTCTTCCACCTAATCTGAGCCATGTTCATTTAGTATTCTACATCTCTATGCTGCGGAAGTATGTATCGGACCCATCACATGTATTGGAAATGCAAGATGTGGGGCTTAATGAGGACTTGTCGTATGAGGAGCTTTCAGTGGAAATAGTTGATCGACAAGTCAGGCAACCACGTAATAAGGAAATTCCTATGGCCAAAGTGCTTTGGAGGAATCAGTCCATAGATGAGTGCACTTAGGAGAGCGAGCAGGAGATGAAGGATAGATACACATTCCTGTTCCATCAATGAGATATGTGTTTAATTTAAATTTGAGGACGAGTTTATTTGAAGAGGGGTAGAATATAATACCCTAGGAAATCATATATTGTATGCATGATTTAATTCTCAGTTTATGGTTTGAAAGCATTAAAATGATTGGAAATAATTTTAGAGACACAGTTAGAAAGCATATGAATTACTTTTCCAGAAATCATCGGTGTCGGAAATATTGCCGAGAAAATAGCAGTCCGGGCAATAGTTGAATTTCTGTATCTGATTAGGGGGTAAAGGATCACATAAATGCATGAGCAATTATGGTAAGAAGAAAGAGGTGAAAAATATTTAGGAACACTGAAAAAGTAAGTGATGACAAAATTATAAATAAATAGAACTTTGAGGGTTATAGTAGAAATTGATTTGTCTGGGTTTCACCAACTGCAAAATGTATATCCTTCCGCTTCGGATCGGCATAGCTCTTCTGCCTACTGAAAGCAGTCTTCATCCGATCTCTAATCATTGGCACCTTTTCCATTGTTTCCTTGATCAACTCTGGACCCTCTAGCTTCTTCTCCCCTGGTTCCACCCAGCATACTAAAGATCTACACTTCCTACCATATAGTACTTCATATGGAGCCATACCAATAGAAGAGTGATAACTATTGTTGTATGAGAATTCAATCAATGGCAGATATTAATCCCAATCACCTTTGAAATCCAAAACACACAACTGAAGCATATCTTCCAATGTTTGTATTGTCCTCTCTGACTGCCTATCGGTCTGAGGATGGAAAGTAGTACTGAATCATAACTGAGTATCCATAGCCTCCTGAAATTTCTGCTAAAATTGTGAAGT
Source organism: Aleurites moluccanus (assembly GCA_948193065.1). NCBI lineage: Eukaryota > Viridiplantae > Streptophyta > Magnoliopsida > Malpighiales > Euphorbiaceae > Aleurites > Aleurites moluccanus. The sequence continues at coordinate 4,842 of CANXYC010605018.1, read as the reverse complement.
GAATTGTGTACCTCTATCTGATATAATCATCAAAGGAACTCCATAGAGTAGCACAATTTTGTCCATATACAATTGTGCATACTGAGCTGTCGAATAACTGGTTTTAACCTCCAAAAAATAAGCAGATTTCGTCAACCGGTCTACAATAACCCATATGGAGTCATAACCCCTCGTAGTCCTTGGTAAACCAACTACAAAATCCATGGTAACCTGCTACCATTTCCACTCGGGCAACTCAATCTCTTGAAGTAAACCTGATGGTTTCTGATGCTCAAACTTAACCTGCTGACAGGCTAAGCATTTGGATACAAACTGAGCTACATTTCTCTTCATACCAGGCTACCAATACACATCCCTCAAATCATGATACATCTTAGTAATCCCTGGATATACACTGTATGAAGAATAATGAGCCTCTCTCATAATCCGATCCTACAGCCCATCAATATCAAGCACGGATATCTGTTTCCCACACTTCAATACATCATCCTCCACTGTAAACTCTGTCATCTTGCCATTCTGTACATCTCCCTTAAGCTTCAGTAGATACAAATTCCTATCTTGAGCCACTTTAATGTCATCAATCAACAGTGACTTCACCCGAAATTGGGCTATCAGAGCCTGGTTAAGATCCTGGGATCCCAAATTCAACTCCACTCCCATATAAGCTAACTCCTTCATCTCTCAGATCAGGGGTCTCCTATTAACCATAATGTGAGATAGACTACCCATAAACTTCTAGCTCAGTGCATCAGCTACTACATTAGCTTTGCCTAGATGGTAAAGGATTTCACAATCATAATCCTTAAGCAACTCAACCCATCTGTGCTGCCGAAGATTCAAATCCTTCTACTGAAATATATACTGCAAACTTTTATGATCAGTATATATCTCACATTTAGACACATATAGATAATGCCTCCAAATCTTCAATACAAAGACCACAACTGCCATCTCTAGATCATATGTCGAATAATTCGTTTCATGCTTCTTTAATTGCTGAGAAGCATAAGCAATCACTCTCCTATTCTGCATCAACACACACCCCAATCCAACTCGGGAAGCATCACAGTATACAGTGAACTTCTCACCCTCTGTTGGTAATGCTAACACTGGAGCACTCGTGAGGTAGGACTTCAAAGTCTAAAAATTGCTCTCACACTCATCAGTCCACGGATAACGCTCCTGTTTCCGAGTCAACTTAGTTAATGGAGCTACAATTCTAGAGAAATCCTTCATAAACCGCCTGTAATATCCAGCCATACTCAGAAAACTATGAACTTCAGAAACACTGGTAGGCTGAGGTCAATTCATAACTGCTTCAATCTTCTGAGGATCTACCTTAATACCATCCTTACAAATTACATGCCGAAGGAAACACACTTCGGTTAGCCAGAACTAGCATTTAGATAACTTAGGATATAACCGATGCTCTCGAAGTGTCTGTAATACAATTCTCAGATGCTCTGCATGCTCCTCCTCACTCCTAGAATAGATAAAAATATCATCAATGAACATTATGACAAACTTATCTAAGAATATCCTGAACACCCTGTTCATCAAATCCATAAATGCAACCAGTGCATTAGTCAACCCGAATGGCAACACCAAGAACTCATAATACCCATATCGGGTTCTGAAGGCAGTCTTAGGTACATCACCCTTCTTAATCTTCAACTGGTGATACCCAGATCTCAAATCAATCTTCAAGAAATGACTGACACCCTGCAACTGATCAAATAAGTCATCTATCTGTGGCAACGGATATTTGTTCTTCACTGTCACTTTGTTCAACTGCCTATAATTGATGCACATTCTCAAAGAGCCATCCTTCTTCTTTACAAACAATACTGGAGCACTCCAAGAAGAACTACTTGTTCTAATGAATCCTCTATCCAATAACTCCTACAATTGCACCTTTAATTTTTTCAGTTTTGTTGGTGTCATCCTATAAGGAGGAATGGATATAGGATCTGTGCCTGAATACACCTCAATCTCAGACTCGATCTCCTTATCTGGGGGTAATCCTGACAACTCTTCAGGAAACACATCAAGAAACTCCTGAACTACAGGTATCTGATCAAGCTCCACAGAAGACTTCTGCACATCTATCACATGAGCCAGATATGCTGAACAACCTTTCCCTATCATCCTTCTAGCCTGGATAGCAGAAACCATATTAACTCTGAACTCTCGTCTATCACCCAGAAACTCAAACTCTGGCTGCCCCTCAGGCTGAAACTTAACTTTCTTCTCATAACAATCAATGATTGCACAGTATGTCATAAGCCAATCCATATCCAGAATAACATCTAGCTCTAACACAGGCAATTCTATCAAATCAGCACGCAATATGTTGTCATTACTTTCAATCACACAATCAGGATAGTAGAAATCCACATCTATACTTCCACCCATCGGTGTAGCTATCACTAAAGGCACATCTAACAATTTCCTTTCCTTATTCAATTTAGGTGCAAACTGAGGTGAAACAAAGGAATGTGTAGCACCAGAATCAAATAAGGCATCTGCAATCTCATTTTGAATCAAAATAGTACATGTAACCACATTGTCTGATCTTTGTGCCTCTTGGGTATTAACTGCAAAGACTCATCCTTGACCTCTGCTTGTTGGGGCCTGACTATTGCTAGGAGCCTGTCCCCTGCCTCTGCCTCTACCGAAAGCCTCTCTGACTATATTCTGACTCATATGCACTGTCGGCTGAGAAACTGAAACAAATGGCTGATGCTCATCCCGCAAAGGACATCTACTAACATAGTGACCATGCTACCCACATCTCAGGTAGGCACCAGTCTGACGCCAGCACTCTCTTCCATGCCTCCATCCACAGAAACCACAAATAGGCACACTAGGTGTTTGTGCAGCTAGTCTAGAGGAACCCTGTGACTATGCAGGTGCTGACTATACCACTAGTGGTCCCCTATTCTAAACCCTCCTCCTTTGACTACTCGATGAAGGTCACTGATCAAATAGAGGCACTGACTCTACCTGTCTAGGCTGGGAGCTACTCTCCCCCCTCTTACTCTGTGCTCCGGGGCCTTCTTTTCTCTTCTGATCCCTCTTAGCCCTCTTTGTCTTATATTTCTCTTCCATTTGGTTTGCCTTATCGATGACTGTGGTCAGAGATGTAAATTCTGTAGCCAAAAGAGCATTTATGAAGTGAAGCATGAAATCTTCTCCTGAACCTGCTGATTAGATCCGCCTCAGTAGGAACAATATGAGTAGCATACCTACTCAGCCTGATGAACTCCTCTGCATACTCCTCTGCTGATCTATCTCCCTACTCTAACTGCTCAAACTGAATCAGATTCTAGGTCTCCACTCCCTCTATAATAAACTCATCAATCAACCCTTGACGAAACTCAGTCCATGTAGGAGGATTCTCACCATACAGTATAGGCTCCATCCTACGAGAAAACCAAGTCCAAGCTTTCTCTTTCAGTAATAGGCCAACTAACTCCACAGCTCTAATGTCAGAACCAGGTAGTCTCCTAACTACCTTCTCAACCTCCTCCAGAAAATCTACTGGATCACTGCCTCTGTCGCCCCTGAACTCTGGTAAGTTTAGTTTCAGAAAGCTAAACATAGACACTCCACCCTCATCTATAACTCTACGACCTCCCTGTACAGCAGGCTCCCCAGGAACCCCAACTGGCTGTATAGGAGCTGGTACAACTGGCACTACCTTTGGTGCAACAGGTGGGGGCACTGCTACTGGAACTAGTGGTGGCGGCATATTCTGACCTTCCCGCCTCAAATCTGCCAATTCCCTACATAACTCCATCATCCCTCTCATCATCTCAACTCTTCAGGGATCATCGCCCCTCTTTGTATTCTCTGTAGTCCGTCGAGATCTAGACGGACCCTCTGAAACTGAATACTCTCTGACTAGTGACTCATTGGAGGCTACCTCTGCCTCCCTAGTATCTTTGTCCCTATCGTCGGACATCTCTGTAATCTATCTAAAAAATAGGAAACATACTCAGTATATCATAGAAACATGGAATACTAACACATATCAGACGAATACAGCAAAAGACGATGTATGAATTCTTATGCTCCATGGTTTACTTAATTCTACCCATTCTATACTTATTCACTATTCCTTTGTAATTCAGATACTATTCATCTGCAACCTAGGCTCTAGTTTTTGTAACCTAATGCTCTGATACCACCTCTGTCAAGACCCATTTTCGAATCGCGATGGTCCTAGGATGCAGGAGATGCCAATGGCACCCGGCACCCGTAGAACCCAGTATCACATGCAAATATCTATAACCATCAATTAATTAATTATTTTACTTAGTTACTATTCATTCTGCAATTCTGTAAACTGTCTGTAATTATATTATTGGCTGTAACATCCATCATCACATATCATATCAATACTCATATATCATAAAATATCATATATATATATGTTCATATCCTAACTAATCCATACATACCCTATGGAGCAGCTAGATTATGAACACCAAAAATACAGTATTTAATATAATTACATTGCTATCAAAAGACTATAAGAATCCACAGAGTATCTGAATTTGGGATTCTACTGTCTACTCAGCACCTGAAATGGGTAAACAAGGAAAGAGGTGAGTATATAAGATACTCAGTGAATCTAATATGCATCGCCAATGAATATGGTTTGGATCAATCACAAATGGTAACAGAGGAAACAATGATGTCAATATGTCAATATAAACAGTTTACAGAATCAATAACAGGTGATGACAGAATGGTCAATAATCATATTAAAAAAATGGTATAATATGGTAAGACAGATAAAGGGCCATAACAGTATGGACTATATGTAAACAT
>CANXYC010604899.1:0-12087 GCA_948193065.1 Aleurites moluccanus | reverse complement strand
AGAACTAATTCAAATAACATGCATAAATACCAATTTCATGCATAAATATATATAAACATAACAATATAAAGAAATTAAAAATCTCCCCCCGAAGATCTCTATATGGATTTGGTTCAGGCTAAGCTGAGGTGTTACATTTATTCACCTCAAAATTTTCATAAAAATGGCACACTAAATTTAATTATTTTAAACACTTATATATATAATGCATATAATTAACATAAATGCAAATATAAAATTCATGTATGAATGTTTATAAAAAAAAACATTTCATATGCTATTTAAATATATAAATGCTTAATTTATTCAAATATATAAATAATCAATTTAACAATATAAATATTTTTCTAAAATAAAAAATTATATCAATATAACATATATAATTTATACTTCAAAACTTTTTCAATATATATTCTGGTAACAAAGACATTTTCTATTATAGAATATCATAATCTAATATAAATTGACTCAAATTTTAACAACAAATATATAACATATAAATAAAAACAACTTTAAAAAATCTTCAAAGTCGAAAAATATTTGAAATTCCAAATATCAATTTAAATTTGACTATATAATTAACTGTTTTGACACTAACAATATATTAAAATAAACTTATAAACTTATTTTTTACAACTTAAAAAATTCTACAAAATTTTCAAAATACACTAAACATAACCAGTAATTAACTCACAAAAATTCAAATCAAAATGATTTTAATTGTTTCTTTGAAAAATTCATATTTTGAGCATATCTTGAACAAATTCTCTTACTAAATAGTCAACAACAATTCTATTATAAAACTCAATCCCACCATATTCTAAAATTTAAATAACAGAAACAAGAAATCCATTCCTCATATATATCAAAAATTCACTATTAATTGTTCATTAAATCTCAAGATATAATATTCAAAAATTGAACTTATAACAAAAATCTATATGAATTCTAACTCATTATTCTCAATTTATAAACTCAAAATTCTTTGTATTATTTAAATAAATCAACTAAAATTTCAATTAAAATCATCTCCAATAATAATAAAATTTGAAAATATATTTTTATTTAATTATTCATTATTATACTTTATAAATAAATCACCAAAACCTAACTAAAATTTTTAACAATATATATTTTATTCTTTTCTCTTAATATCATAGAACAATCACCCAAAATCATCAATTATAAATACATATCAATTTTAATATATATAAAAAAAATAGTATATTAAGTATTATCTCTCAGAAAACTCCATAAAATTGAAACAAGATCAAAAGAAAAATTTTAAGAACGCACTGCATTCTCTTCTACAGACTTGTTATCTCAATCATTTTTCTCTTTTCCTTTTTTTTTTTTTTTTCTGTTTTCAAAATACGATTATCACTTTAAAAATAACATCTTTAATTACCATCAAAAGAGAACTATAAACTCTAATTATTAATTATCCAATAATCCATAATTTAACTAATTAAATCATTTTAACTCAAAAATACTTTATTTTCTAAAATTAACTACTAACCCAACTTAAATTGTATTACAATCATAATATTTAATTATATATCATATAAATTTTCCAAAAGTCAATCAATTATAACTCATATCAAAATATCAAAATAAACTTTATTGAAAAAAAAAATCACAATATCTCTAAAATACCAAAAATATAAAACATACTCAAAATAATTCAATATACCCACATTCCTTTGCATAAAAAATAATATGATTTATCAAAAGAATAATTAATATATATAAGTATTAAAAATATAAATAAATAAAGCAAAATATATATCATATTATTTTAAGTACTTAATATTTTATATATTATTTCACAATATCTATACTTCATGATTATTTTAAATAAATCATATAGATTTGATTAAAATATAGAAAAATTTTAATTCTAATAGCAAATATGAATACAAAACTAAATAATGTAAACAAAAGTAAATCATATATAATTCATTAAGATAGTGACATAAATAAATAAGAGATGTTAAATTAAAATATTAAGAGTAAAAGAATTTATATGGAAAAGAATCGTGCAGATAACATGTTTAAAAAATAAAGAAAATAAAAACAAGAATAAAAATAAAAATAAAAATAAAAATAATAATATAGAAAATGAAATTTTCTATTATCTTCTTGATGTCTTATATAAAGAAATAAAAATCTCTATTTATAGAGTTTATCTTTATTATAAGTTATAAAATATAAATTTACCATAAATTACAATATAAATTCTATTATAAAATATAAATCTATCATAAATTATAATATAAATTCACTATAAATTAAACCTTATAAATGACATATAAAACTAAATATAATGAACTAAATAAATATATCAAGTAATGAGGTATTGTAATAGTTAAAAGGATATTCATATTATATATATTTAAAATAGATAGATGTGTTTTTTTTATAGAAAATTATAAATCTAAATTTTAATATAATAAGAATTTTTTTATGTAATAATAATAATAAAATATAAATCATACTATAGTGAGTTTTTTTTATGTAATAATAATAATAAAATATAGTAAGTTTTTTATGTAATAATAATAATAGATGTTTAATTTAAGAAATATAAAAATTAATAAGGTTGTTTCTCTCTATCAACAACTTAGGTATATTTATATATATCCAGCAGACCAGTTACTTGTGAGTAGAAGTATCCAGAGAGTCCAGACTCGTTCAGCACAAGAACACTGAATTTCCCGCCAATTCAAAACCTATCTTCTTAACACACATTTTCTTTTCTGTATTAGCAAAGAAAGAGTCAAATTCTCTGCTGAAATGGAGAACCAAATTCAGAAAATGGGAAGAACAAGAGTGGAAGAAGCAGCTGCAAGTAGCAGAAGAACAAGAATTAGTAAAAATCCTCTATTGGATTGCACCAACACCATTGATTCTCGGAACCCATCTCAATCTTCATCAACTTCAACAAAAAATTCTTCTTCTATTATCAAACCCAGTAAATTTCTAACCTCAAACACTAACATTACCACCATTTGTACCAAACCTAGGGAAATCCAAGCTGACAAAACCACTGGATCTAGCGGAGGCTCAGACGATGGTGAAAACGACCACAGCCCGTTAAACCCTAGTACTATTTTTGTTCCATCTGTTTCCACGCCTTCTCAGGCTACAAAACCCTCCTCCCTTGAAGGTAATTTTGATGTCTCGTATTTAATTTGTGGGGTTTTGAATTGGGATTTGTGAACTTTAACTTGTTTAGTTTGTCAATAATTTTGGTCATTATACTTCGGAGTTCTATAATGAAGCAGAATTTGCTTCTGTTGAAGTTAATTTTGCTGGAGTATAATTTGTGGGTTTTGAATTGGGATTTGTAGGTTTTAGTTGAATTAATACATGATTGATTTTTCAATAATTATGCTATAAAACTTGTCGTCTGGGTTTTTCCAATGGAGAAGAATTTTCTTCTCTGAATGTATCTGTGGTGTGTAATTTTTAGTTAATTAGATAGTATCTATGGATAATGAATTTTTTTACATTGACCATTAAAGGTTTAAGCCAGGTTTATAAATCCGCAGTTTATTTCTTGTTTATTTATATTATTTTCAATGTTGTTTAGTATAAAATTGCAGCTACATCATGCTATTTTAGGTTCCAAATGTTGCTATATCAGGTTTTAGATTGTTGGTTTCTCATGTAGTTTGTAATGTTATTATTCACTTTGCCTTGTTGTCTAGATTTGTGTTGTAATTTTTAGTCAATAAATATTTTTTGCGAGATGTGGTTAGGTGCTGCTAGTGCTGAGTTTTACGAGCCCTCTTCAGTTTACAGTCGGAGAAACCGTAGAAGGAAGCCAGACGCTGTGCCTATGAGTTGCTTTCCTGCTGTAAAGAGTCAAGTTGCTAGGTAAATTTTGCTCACTTTCTTTTTTATCTTTTTATTTTTTATTTTTTCTCCTCTGCTTGACAATGGAACTGACAACTAATGTGTTGGTGAATCTTTTTTGAGATTTATGTAATTTTGATAAGAAATTGGAAGTGTTGATCATGAGTTCGCTGACCTCATATCTGATTGTCACTGAACCCAAATATTAGGCCTTGAAAATGATGTTATGGCATCTAATCATCTGAAAATTGTGCAATTGGAATAGAATTTGCTGTTTAATTTGACAACTTTCCCTTTGTAGTTGAATATAGAATTGCACCATTTAATTTGACAACATAAATTATTATTGCTTTGTACTTATGTACTTCTTTTCTAATTGTCTCTGGAGATTTCAAGATTGATGAAATATTTTTATTTTTCTTCCCTTCAATATAGGGATCAAATGAATGAAGGTAGCATTACCAGTATATCCAAATCCTGTGCAATACCTCACAAAAAGGTTTGGAGATTTTTGTTATCTGCTGTCGTGCCATTTTTATTATTGTAGCTAATTATTTTATCAGTGACTTCAAGAATATTTTCCCTAAATCAAATAATTATTTATTTTAGTTTTAAGATTTCATGAGAAGAATATCTTACATATACTGTTTATGTTGACCAACGCAATTTTTGTGCTTACAAGGATATGTTAAGAGTATTATCTAATATCTATTATAATTACTGCTTGCTTATGTTGATCTGACCTGAAATTTGACTATACTCTTAGGAACCAATGTTACTTCACTCTTGCATAAGTGCAAGCAGAATTTGGGACTATCATATTTCTTTTCTCTTTCTGGGTTCAACGGCCAGGTTTCATCCTGCTTAGGTGCTGAGCTTTTATATCACTTTCTAGTTTGCAAAATGGCTTCTCCTAAAAAAGAATCAATTTGTTTCTCTGAAAGTGGGGAAACAGTTAGTAACAACTAAAGTTAGATATTGTTTTCAGATCTTATTGCTTGTTCCATCACACATTTCAGATGATAATATTTTCTGTTTAAACTAACTTCCTGCTTTGCATTTAATAAAGGGTCCATATTAACAGTTGTTTAGATGAATTTTTTCAACTTTTCCATGATGTTATTGCAGAAGCGACGTGAAATTACTCCAAAGGAAGATGTTGCCATTAATCCCCTGCCACAGAACTTTATTGAGCAACAAAGAGCTTACTTTGCAGAAATCGATGCTTTTGAACTACCAGAGGAGGAAGTTGCTTCAGTTGATGAGTTAGAATGAATGTAGATGAAGTACATAATGCAGGTTAAGCGAACACAGCATCTGACCCTGAAATTTTCCCTGTATAGTTGAGATTGAGAATGGTCTATTTTAAATATTCTCGTGTAATAACTGCTTGACTGATCATATAATATAATTAGTTGATACTCTCTGTTGTAGCTAATGTTCAAGGAGAAATGAAGTCGTTGAGCGTAAAAGAGAGCATTCGTTTCTTGAGACAGTAGAAATGATATGATTTTGGAGAATAAATTCTTCAAACTTTCGATTCCCCTATTCATACATGGCAGAGAATTTCCCGAGTAAAAGATTCTCTACTAGATCCTTAATATAATTTTTATTGATGCTGTTCTTACTATTGACTCCCATTATGCAGGTTTTGAAGATTTTTCAATTGACTTTTCTGTATTTTTTTTCTTACTCTCCTTAGCTTCCTGTGAGGGGCTTAATGTTGCTCATCTTGACCACAACTTTGGCAAAGTCCTTGAAAAATGTAAAAGGATCACTTGTATATGTTCCAACAAGAGACTTTCCATTGAAGAGTTCTTAGTCTGAATGAAGCAAACCCTTCTGGTTCAACAGGTTCTTATAATACAGATTATCAAACTGGTATGAGTTTGGCGATCGAGTGGTGCAAGTACTGTATCGTTCCCACTCCTTGGGAAAATCTTCGCAATAAATTGGCGAAGGAGGGATTGATATTAGAAATAGAATTGTTGTAGATATGACCTCGAAATGATGTGCACCAAGAAAGGCCTATAGTGTGTTAACCTGCAATTAATTTCCAGGTAAGCAATTTAAGTTGCTGAAATGGCAGGATAGATCCTTGTTTGACTTTTACCTGAAAAGCCACCATGTTCCTTAAAAGTTGGGGCCAAAGCTGATTAATATATTCATATATCCAGTGTAGAATCTTGTTGACATCTTCACTAAAATTCAAAGGAAAAACAGTGACCTAATTCTGAAATTAAATGCATTTCACCACCAAATTACTCGTAGTAGGAAAATGGCTTGAGAAATTCTGTTCCTATTTTCATATCTGATCATTCACCAAAACTTTGGTTCTTAATTTATAGCATAATGGATGAAATAATATGCGGATGCCATAAAGATAAAAAAAAAAAAAAAACTCACCCAGCCAGCCAGGAAATTCATGTGCAAAATCAGCATCATAGAGCATGAGCTCCTATAATATCTTCATTGAAAGTCTAGTTCCTGAACTGAAGACTCGTATTAATAACCTTATTTACCTTCTCATTGAAGTTCTCAACCTCACTAAACTTCTCACCTGCTTCATCAAGGATTGTGGCATTTCATTTTCTTTCAAGACCAATAAATTGCGAGCAGAAATCTTTTCCACATCCTTTATAAGAATTCTTTATGGCTTACTCAAAGTTTTAATGACCATATCATCATCAAAAAGCAGCGGACTTGAGGAAATTGTTAACAGGGTTAATTCGGTCCCTTAGACTATAGTTCAGTAATGTTGGGTTAGAAATTGCATTTTCTTAGTAACCGATTTAGCAGCTTCTAGAGACAACCCGCATGAGTTTATGAGGTAGGTCTCTGTAAAAGACGGTTCTTTGTAATTTTTTTAATTTTTTCGATTACCAATTGATCTTTTGTTTTCTAATGAGAAAGATCTGACTAATAATTGGTGCATATTGGCGAAACTGCAAATGGCCTCAAAGATCCTGTTTGATTTAGCAGCAGCTGTTGCTCATGATTGGTACTTAATAACTGATTATTTCAAGTGTTTAATAAAATTATTATTAACTGTTAATATATTTAATGATTATTAAAAATAAATATTAATATTTATTTTTTTATTTAAATGTTATTTTTGTAAGATAATTTAGTTTTTTTTCACTTTAAAGCTAATTGAAATTTTTACAAACAGCTGCTTTTTAACTATTTAACAGCTATCTAACAGTTAATAACTATGAGCAATCAAATGGGTTTAATTCAGCAATTAAAATTAAAAAACTAATAATTATATCAAAAAATTTTGGCACACAACCACTAAATCACCAAAATTTCTCAGAATATAAAATAGTAATGGTGGTGTTTTAAGCTTTGAGCCCAAGCCCCAGCTACAAAATTTTCTACGTCAATGTCCCATCCTGAAGTGCAAATATATTGTTTGATATGAATATACATTGGCAATATTCACAGAACAGGCATTTCTCAGCTCTTATAAATGATTTTATTACATTCTTTTATTTCCCATTTCTTATTATTGGCATCTATAAAACAGGGAATGCATACTTTTATGAGTTCCATCTCTTTAAATGCACAGATAGATGAATTTAGGAAGATATATCAAGCAAATTAGTACAAGGCAACCTTCTTGAAATGTTGATGGCATAAACTAATCTCATTCAACAACAAAAAAAAAATTTACAAGATGTTAATAATGTAAGATACCAAAACACATTTCATTAGACTACATTTGCCTCGGTCAATAGCTGTTGCTCTATAGCACACTCGGATGAAATTTGCTTTCATTGGAGATGCCAGGTTTCAATCAAGTTGTTCATATATTCAGCCTATATATCTGGTGACCCAGGATTAGCTTTTCCATCTTCCAATTCAGGTACCGTGTTTTTTCTGGTATGGATACGGGCATTATCTTTCAAGATTTATGCATTTTCCAACAATCTTATTCCTGCACTTCTAAACTTTATTACAGTGAAAAAAATAGGCACCCTTGTTATAGTATCAGCCATACCTCATTTGATGCCTTATCAGGGCAGTAGGCAGTAAATAATTTGATAACTCAATCATCCTGTCCAAGGCAAAACTCTTCATAGCAGCTACCTATTTTGGTGTTCCAGGACCCACAAATCTGGTTCAAGCATATTTACAAACAGCAAGACTGCAAAACAAAAACCCAGAGAGCACGGAAAACAACTCCAATTGCTTTGCTTTCAGTTGCAACCTCTCTTCATCTCTTAAACTGTCACCTTCTTCCATATATATATATATATATATATACACACACACACACACCAAACTTTCTAACTGGTCATTACTCGTGTGATTACAGCAACCCCGGATCTTTTGGATTTTAAGATGAAAGATTAGTGTGTTTTTTCAGAGTGAGTTCAATTGTCATTCAGAAGTCAATAATATAATTACAAACAACCAGATAATTCTCAGGGGCCACCAAGGATGCAATCTAAGGTTTTGATAAGCCAGTCTGCTAATTTTGTTTGACTTATCTTGGTTTGCACCTGTTTTCCTTGATAAACAAAACAAACTATGCAGCCAAACTACAGAGTAGAAACAGGTCTAAGAAATTCACTAACAATATGTTATAGCAGAATGAATATGAACACCTTACAGGTGCCACAAAGGAACCAAAAAAAAAAAGCCATACTTAAAATCATGTTAGTGCAGCAGTTGTGCTTCATGTGCCCCTGGATCATATTCAGATTGAGAGATTAACTCCTGAAGACGCATCCCACCTTCAAAAACATTCAGCAAATGAGGAATATGCTCTCGGTGTTTGTCCACATACTTTTCTAAAAAGCATTTCTTGCTTAATTTCAAAACGGAATAGAAATAGATACTCTTCTTCAATACACCTTTCAACATCAGCATTTTAATAACTGAACCCCTAGGAATAGTCCTCTTCTTCAAACTGAAAAACAGTATGTGCGGATTTGAAGCTATAGCTGAAGGCTTCATATCCATCACGTTGATAAGAAAGTCCATAGCACCAGTTATTTTCTTCTCTGATAAATTCATGCAAATAGGCTGCTTTTTGAAAGCTAACAATATCTCATCTTTAGACCAACCCCAGTTTTCATAAACCTCTATTTTGTGTTGCCAAGTTGATTCACTAAGTTGGCTAATTACAGCAAGAGCTTGGAGAAACTTCACTTTTGTAGGGCAGAACCCAAAGTGAATAACTTTCTTCACCTTCTCACTGAATTTCTCAACATTAGAGCATAGTACATAAGGATAATGTGTTAACACCATTTTGATTACAGATTGTGGCATTCCAAGTTCACTCAAAGCCAATAAATTGGGAGCAGTAATCTTTTCAGCATTCTGTGTAAGAATCCAGGATGGAATTCTCACAGCTCTAAGAACCATATCATCATCAAATAGCAAGGCACTCTTGATGAAATTATAAGCAGGGATAATTCGGTTACTCAGACTATGATTCAATATTACTGGTCGCGAAGAGATAAGTCTTGCAAGGTTAGGGCCACAGAGCCCAATAGAAGAGAAAAACTCAAACTTAGGAAAAACATTCTTCTCAGAATCAATTAGGAGAAGCCTTGGGCATGTCTTGACAATTTTGGTTATTTGTGAATTAGTGAAACCATGTTTCTTGAGAAGAGCGAGGAACGAGTCTGGTCTTTCACGGTTTGCAAATTGCACTTTCTGGGAAACAGATTTAGCAACTTCCATTGACAACCCACATGAATGTATGAGGTATGACACTGTAAAGGAGGTTTCTTTTACATTTTTTCCATTAGTAATTGATCTTTTGTTGTTATCTGACGAGAAAGATCTATCGTTAATAACTGGTGCAATTTGAAGAAACCGCAAATGGGTGCTTGAATCTCCAAGATTTCTCAGAAGAGGAGATAGTAATGGTGGTGTTTTAGTGAAGAGTAAAGTAAACATAACTAAAATGGAAGCGAATTAGCCTCAAAAACAAAAGCAAGCAACAAACTTACAGGACCAATTCCTCGGGCCGGCGTTGCCTTTGAGGATTTCGATCAAATTTCTTTTCCTAGGGTTTTGCAGTTTGCAGAGCTTCTGCATGCCAAATGGCAATGGCAATTGCCTTAAAAAACAAAAATGCGATTGAAAATATTGGGTTATTTCCTAAAAGAAGAAACAGTTGATACTATCTTTTTTAGGCGTTTTGTATTAAGTTGGTATTTTATCAAATTTGAATCTCCTCTCATACAATGTTTAATAGAAAATATTGTTCCATAATCAAGCCTTCAATATTAGGTTTTAGTTATGAAAAATATTTCTATTCTCTTTTTATAGTTTTTATTTTCATTTTTCATTTTTTTATATTCTTATTTTTCAAATTAAAAATTAAAATATAAAAAAAATGGTAAAATTGCTGTACATTTAAAATTTACGGTATTTCTTCATTTGCATTTTTATTTTTAAAATTTATTTTTATTAAATATATAACTATTATTTTTAATAAATAATTTATTTTAAATATAAACATGTTATAATTTTAGAAAACTCAAAAATTATTTACAAATTTTCCATTTAAAAACTTTAATAAGAAAATACCAAATTAATTTTTTTTTTTTTAAATAATTTTCTGAAAATAAATTTTATTTTTCATAATGGAACAAGGACTTGCAGAATAAAACATGCACATACAAAAGGCTTGCTTATCAGATAAATGGAGCGCCAATAGTTTGACACTAATGCCCCATTGAATTCCTTCTTAGCACATCTTTTCATTTGATGAAGTGAAAGATGCTACACTGTTAATCTCTGATAATATCAAATTGTCATTGTAGGCAGTTGAGATTATAAATTATGTCAAGCTGAAAACAGAAATGAGAATGAATCATAAAGCTTTACAAAAGTTTCTGTTATTTTTAGTACATTACATTGTATCATCTCACATTTTACATCAGCTTAAGCAACTTGAGATTAATCACCACAAACACACGCACACAAAAAAAATAAAAATAAAAATAACATATACGTAGAAATTACAATCTGCAATCAACTCTTAAATTAGAGATTTTGATACATCGAATAGAGAAGAAACAGTAGAAATAATAGACTAACAAATTAACAAGGATATGTTCAAGACAGCAGGAAGTTCCTCCTAGTACACGCCCTTGGAGTATACAAAGCAAGAAAATAATTCTCCTAGCATTGCACTAGGAAAATAATAGGATGTTGCAGCTACAATACTAAGAAAAAAAAAATAAACTCAATTATGAATTTCTTGAAATGATCTAATAACAATTTGATGAAGCAAAGGAAGCTACCCTTTAATCTACACTGCTATTAACTTTTCATAGCGTATCTTGTGAAGAGAGGAAAAGCGACAGTAAAAGGAAACCATGCCAAGGTGAGACAGACAATGAGAACAAATCCTGAAGCCTTAAAAAAAACTATTCATTTATGAATATCTTAATTGAGCAATAAAGATCCTACTTTGCAGAAATCGATGCTTTAAAACTACCAGAGGAGGAAGTTGCTTCAATTGATGAGTTAGAATGACTGAACGTAGAGGAAGTACATAATGTAGGTTAAGCGAACACAGCACCTGTCCCTGAAATTTTCTCTATACAGTTGAGATTGAGAATGGTCTAATTGAAATGTCTCGTGTAATGACTGCTTGACTGATCATATAATATAATTAGTTGATACTCTGTTGTAGCTAATGTTCAAGGAGAAATAATAAGTCATCGAGTGTAAAAGAGAGCACTCATTTCTTGATATAATAGAAATGATATGATTTTTAATTCGGTCCCTCAAACTATAGTTTAGTAATGTTGGGTTAGAAATTGCACTTTCTTGGTAACAGATTTAGCAGCTTCTAGAGACGACTCTCATGAGTTTATGAGATAGAACCCTGTAAAAGAGATTTCTTGTAGTTTTTTTTGGATTACCCATTGACCTTTTGTTACCTAATGAGACAAATTTGACTAATAACTGGTGCATATTGGCGAAACTGCAAATGGACCCCTAAATCTCTAAAATTTCTCAGAATACAATTAGTAATTGTGGTGTTTTAAGCCTTGAGCTTTAGCCTTAAGCCTGCCCCAGCTCTAAATTGCCTATGTCAATATACGATTATTGTCACGACCCGACCCCAATTGGGCACGTGACCGGCACTAGGGAACGGGAAAGCATAAAACTTCCGGAACCCGTAGTAAGCCTGACTTACCACTGGACAATAAAACCTGACATTAAAAATAACAATGCGGAGCTCTAAAG
>CANXYC010604821.1:0-15104 GCA_948193065.1 Aleurites moluccanus | reverse complement strand
TGGGCTGGCTGGAAAGGAGGAAGAAGATGAAAGCAATTTTTGGCTTTAGAGGAACAAGAAAATGTTTCCAAGGAAAAGAAAATGATCCCACTATGTATATACATATATATATATATATATATATATATATCCTTTCCCTTTTTTTTTTTTTAAAGTAGCCGGCTCTCCCCTAGGCAACCAAAGGGTAAATTTTTTTTTTTATTAAAATATATATATACATATAAAACTCCTTAACCCGGTTGGGTAAATTTCAGTCATCGCCCCTCAACTTTAGACTGACGCACTTAATGGTCTTTTAACTTTATTTTTGTAATGATAAAGTCCCTTAATTTTAACTTTTAGCACATAAAAGTTCCTTTCCAGAAATAAACCAACATTAAATTTCATTTTGGTCTCTGGTTTCTCAAAATACCACTCATATAGGTCCAAAATTAATTAAATCTGTTAACCTCTACCACTACAATTTAACCAAGGTGTTACAATTTCATATCATGGAGAACATATATGGAGATTTAACAATATATCTCATAAGGAGCAACATGCATACACATTGTTCATACTTACCTCAAAACAATTATCCTTGCTAATCCATTCAAACACTTGAGTAGAAATTAATTAGTCCTATTCTCTTGAGTTCTTCTCTCCTAAAACAAAATCCCCAAATATCAAAAATTAGGATTTTGCCCAAACATGCTCATACAATATAAATTCTTATGATTCTAAACATTTTTAAGAGTCTAAATATGATTTCTAACATCAATTTAATAATCTTTAGTAGAATATAGAAGATTTGGATAAATAACTACTATTTATCCAAAAACCCTAAATCCATGAATCTTTCATATAATCCATAATAAATGTCTTTTAATATTCATAAATATCTTAAATACATCTACTCTAGCCATGGATTAACTTGAACTTAGAAATAAATTTGGAGTAAATACCTTGAAACCCTAAAAATGAAGATTATTGAGAAATTTGAAAACTTAGTGTTCTTAGAGGTTTGATTTTTGAATTTTGGGTTATTTGAGATATAATAAATGTTTAAGAAGAGAATTTAATGAGTGAGTAGGTAATTAAAGTGTATTTATGAAGAAAGAGAGAAGGGAAAACGAAATAGAATAGTTGAAAATGAAGAAATGAGGTTCAGGTATTTATAAGTCCGAGTCTTCACGCCCATGAAGAGATGTTTCATGGCTGTGAAGGCCATTCTTCATGCTTGGAATCAAAATCATTTTTACGGTCGTGAAAGAGTACTTCACGCCTGTGAAGGTAAATCTAAGGAAACTTGAAAATCATACAAAAAATATTCTAACAGTAGTGAAAGGTTTCTCACGCTCGTGAAGAATACTTCACGCCTATGAAGACATGTTTCATGCCCGTAAAGAGTGCTAAGTGAGAATCTCTCATGTTTCTCTATTCTAACTTGTTCAAAACTCAAACAACCAAACTAAACCATGCATAACTTATCATGTATCATCATAAATCCATTCTAAGAGTAATTTATACTCAATATACATTCTAGAACATCTATCATGTACATACACACATGAAATCATCTAACATGCATCAACTAAAACACAACTAAATCTAATGTACACATTCTCAACCAAGCAACCCAAACACTGGGTATTACATTACATGTCAGATTTTCAGGTAAAAATTTCAGTAAGCGACCTGTTAATGAAAAGAAATTAAAATTTTAGATATTCATAAGAAAGAAAAATTGTTTTAATGATCATTTGAAAAAAAAATACAAAAATTTAATGATTTTTGAGTTAATAACCCCATCTACTTATGTATCATTTGCTTTTGGTAGGTTGATGTTGCATGTTACCCATCAGGTTCGATTAAATGGGCCCAATAGGTGACCCTCAACCTGACCTTCAATTTTGAGAGTCATTTCCATTTGTATTTAAGCGAGGTTTGAATTGTGTCAAACTGAATGTGCATGGATCAAATTTACGGATTAAAGTAAAATATTTTCATCTTTAAAAGGAGTTTATATTTCAAGAAAAAGAAAAGAAAAGAAAATAACGATGATAACAATCACTATAAGATTTAGTAATTAGTAAAATAGTTTATCCACATAATTAATTAATCAAGTTGTATCGATGGAAAGCTCACGTTTTGGAGTAATCTAATTGCTTAGGCGCTAAACCTTGCTTAAACCTGGCCTTTTCCCAGTTAGTGGAAGTCACTCAAAAGAGGTTTGAACTAAAACAAAGAAAATAAGGTACAGATGACTTGTACATGAAAGAGACCAACTAAAGTGGCTTAAAAGAATAAACATATATATATGAACATGTATTTATTATATCTTCATCTTTGCTTGTAAGGATAATTTTTATTATAATTAGTAAAATATATTATACACTAGAAGCTCCAGCTGTTGTTTGACACTTAGCTTCCAAATGGCAATTTTTATGACATCTTAAACTTAGTATTTTCATTAGATGACAAAGGAATTACTCCATCACCAACAACCAAGTAGCCTTAAAAAATTAAGAGAAACCTTATATAGAAACAAAACATCCAATTGGGTTTTTGATTAAGATAGAGATATTGGAGTTTAATTTCATTCATTGTTAATTATAACTTAATTGAATTATTTCACTAATAATGGTTTTAGATAGTGATGTTAAAAGTGGAATCAAGATAAGCTTTGTGGAGGTTCTCTCTGAAGTGTGTTTTCCTTGTTGGTTTGAGTAGGTAGATAATTATATAATTTGTTATTTTATTATTTATATGGCATATTTACGATCAAACATATGATTTTTTTTTTCTTATTATTTATCTTGAGTGCACCTACAGTTGGCAAAAATTGTTGTCTTCTAACAGGAATAAAGGAGGAAACAAGCATGTCTCGTAAAAACCCATCCAAATTTTAGGGTAAAACACCAAAAAAATTATATATATATATATTTCTAATTTAGTGACCAAAAATTGATTTGATAAAAATAAATTATTAAATCTTAATTTTTATTGCAATATATAAGATATGAATTTAAATTTTGTTGATAATAAATCCATAAGAATGATGATATAACTGTTCAGTTAAGTATTTTAAATTTTACTCAACATATAATGAAGTCCACCTAATTATAAAAATTAAATTTCTTCGTCTATTTGATTTGAATAACAGTGATATCCACTGTGATATATCAACAAAAAAGAAAAAATTATTATTATTATGTGTGTAAATTTCATATTTACTTATTGGGAATAAAATTAATATCATGGAAGGTTACATCAACATTCCTATGAGTTAATTATCGAGAAAAATTTAAATTGATATCTTATTGCAAGAAAAATTAAAATTTAATGATTTATTTATATAAAATCATTATTTAGTAACCAAATTAGAAATAAGAGAAAATTTTAATGACTTTTGTTCTCATTTTCCCCTGAATTTTCATTTCATATATCCTCAAAATTTTTATATTTTTCATAGTAAATAAATTTAATAATGGAAAAAGAAAAATTCGAGAGAAATTTATTAATAACTATTTACAAAATTATTAAAAAAATTACATTGCTTAATAATATGAATTGAGCGAATAAATCCATTTCAATAGTTTCAGCAAGTTTTATTGTGAACAAATAATATATTTTAAAATATTTTTAAACCTCTAATACCTAATTTCATATAAATTTCACTTTTGCTATTAATAAAATTCTCAATTCAAAAAAAAAAAAAAAAGAAAGAAAAAGAAAAAATTTGAGTACTTAATATGATATAATTAAAATTGAAGAATTTGATTTCGATTAAATGAAATTATAGTTTCCTTTAGCATTAAAAAATTTCGACTTTAAGTTTCTAAATTTATAAAAAAATCAAGAATTTAGTAGCTGAGGATAGATGTTTATTTTTTCTTCATTTAGCTAGTTTTATGAATTCTAATGCAAAATGTTATGTGATGGATGCATAGACACTTTCTTTTGCTTTGGACTCCTATGGAAATAGAATGATTGCAATTTACAAATATGCCTAAAAATTCAAACAGTTATAGACATTTATGAATCATTTATTTTTAGATGCATGAACTTAAAAGACCATACTAATATTATTGAATTAAATATTCATTAGTAAAAGCTTTTTTATTTGTGAAGGCATATGAAATATTTTTTTTAGCATACTCTAAGGGGATAAAACTTGTGTAGCCCTACCACATAGGTTAAGGAAATCATGCAAAGAATATATAAGTTGACAGCAGAACTTATCGAATATATATACTTTTATGTGCAGACAAATATGCTAGGACTTGAAACCAAATGGTAAATCTCTGATGTGATGCGATATATCTTTGACATCACGTGTTCAACTATTGGGAAAATTTTAGCATCGTAGTCGAGTTAGATATAGAATTTGGTGAATTAAAATTTTAATGTTAATTTATATAAAATTTAACTCTTCAACTCTTTAACCTAATTTTTAGAATGTGATTTTTTCAAGGTTCATAAACATATTTTTTATTATTTGTCTACTATATATATATATATATATAATGGTGAGAAAATTATACAAATATATTATTTTTTAATTATTTTTTTCAATTTTACGTATTTTTTTCTCACTTCTATTATTTTTTGATATGTGTTAATTTATATTTGATATATTTAATATATATCATATTATTTAAAAAATATTTTTATAACAATAAAAATAAAAATTTTTCAATATTTTTATAAAAATTCCTTTTGCTTTCAAAATTTTTAGCTCTTTCTTTGAGCTTCGAACTCGTTAAAGCCTAGTCTAAATTAACAAGTATGAGTTGGGCTTTGGGCTTGTATTATCTTTTCAAGATTGTCACTAAAGCTCTATAATCAGGGATGTAATTATCCCGCTGAGTAGAGTTCATATAATGTATCATTCAATTCCGTGAAGTTTTATTTATAATGCTTAAATTCAACTTAATGTGATACTTTGATTGTTTATATTAAAATTTCATGTTAATTTATTTGCTATTCTCAAATTTAAACTTAAATAAATTCAAACAAGTTTGAATTTGATTTCAAATTAATATATAATTATTATATTAAAAATAAATATATTTAACCTTATAAAAAAGATTAGAAAGGTAAGAATGTTCATGAGTTTTATAATATACAATTAATCTAATATGACTTATATATTTTTTTGAGAATCCAATTTAATTAAAATAATAAAATTAAAATATATTGCTAGCGGAATCTTTTTTTTTTTTAAAGAGAATTTAAGCAAACTTTATTGATTGAAAAGTTGAACATCATGCAAAAAAGCCTCATGGGCATGCACTGGAATAACATTAAGCCATGACGTTGGCCTAGTCTTCTTGCTTCAACTGCCGGTGCATGGGCTACTCTATTTACATCTCCTTTAACATGAAGAAGACAAACATCATTGGCAAGTAAACTGCGAATATCCCCAACCAGAAAATCCTGCTGTGCGTGTTCCTCAGCTGATCTATGAACCTTCTGAACTAGAGACAGGCAATCTGTTTCCACTAAGGCGCAATTCCAGACCGACTCAAGGCCACTGTTTCTATAAGTTCTGGACCAGCAAAACAATCTAAGATCTTGAGCTGCAACACGCTTCCCCTATGATCCCTAATGACAGCCCCAACAGATACCCTACTTGAGTCATTGCACAAGGCAGCATCCGCGTTCAGTTTTAACATACCAGCTGGTGGTCTGCTACATCGCTCAATAACTCTATTGGAGATTCTTGTGACCTGAGTTGTGCTATCAAACTTGATAAAATTATGCATGTAACCCAGTCACAGTTCGGGTTGCCACAAGATGAGCTGGTATCACCAAATTTTTCCAAACCTTTTGATTACGACTCCACCATATATAAGTGGTCCAGCAAGAATAAGTTCTCCTTAGTTATTAAGCGAAAAATCTTAATGAAGAATCAGACAGATCATTTGGTGAAAGATTTTCATCATATCAATATCATGTCAACTGCATTGGCAAGACGTCATCCTCGTGGAATGGGGAAACACGTAACAGAAGGGGTGTCTGCTTTAGATTATGTAAATTCTACAACTGATATGATTTTAATTTTGCATAGAACCTACCAGTTCCCTACGTCACCTTTACACCGAGAATATAAGACGTAATATATCTAAGGAGCTTGTATTGCAAAGACGAATAATTGATATACTTATTAAACCTTCTTTTGATGTTAGACATTGAAAAATTTATAATTTTATGACCTTTTAGATTTTGTGGAAAAATCGAAAGTGCTTTTTTTGTTTTTAGAAGATCTAGCAAATCTGGAAAATAAAGAGTATTTTTTTAACAGATTTGTAACAGTTAAGTCAAATAACCTACTAGTTTGAGATGCTAGATTAAGGTAGCACCTCAACAAGTAGATGACGAAACCACATCGAAAGTATATAAAAATATAAAGCGGCTTATAAAGTCCAACTAATTACTATCCATATAATTTGGGTTAATCATTTTAGGACGAGATTGAGTTATAAAATAACAGATTATTTGAAATCAGTTTTAAGTCAGACCGTTACAAATGATATCAGAGCCACCTTAGAATCAGATTATGTGGAACTGGTGGATCCACATGGAAAAAACTATCTGTGGAGCAGAGCATAAGATGTAACCATCTAGGGCATTAGCTAATCACAATACCCAAAACCAATCAGGATTAGACTAGTTGCTTGAGCCTAATTATAAAATGTACCTAGCTTAGCTGCGACGAGAACGTCACATCACAAAAGGAGAGGAGAAATGTACCATTAAGGTTCAACTAGTTACTATCTATATAACTTGGGTTACTTATTGTAGGTCGAGGTTGAGTCATGAAACAATAGGTTATTTGAAGTCAGTTTCAAATTGGGCAGTTACAAGATTTAACCATATGAAAGCGCATATACGGAAAAAAAAAAAAAAAAAAAGGCAAATAAAAATAAGACCAAGTTAAAATAAAAAATGGTAACTGGTTTTTTTCTTTTTCATTTTTTATGGTGTAAATCTAACCATATCTAGGGTAAAAAAAAAAAAAAAAGGCAGATAAAGACAACTTCAGATCAAAAGAAAAAATTGAATAAAAAATAAACAAGTTATTGGCAAATAAATTATTCCTTAAATAAAGGAAAATCTGAAAAGTGATGAAATCACAATTTGCAAGATAAGGTTACAGATAAACAAGGAGATGAATTTAGTAATCTATTATTCAAAGAAACAGAAAAGAAAAAGATATTTATATGCATAAAAGACCTATCTAACCTTACATGTTATATTGCTGACTTATCATTTTTGTACAGGTGTAATAATTTAATATGTATATGTTTATATCCCCCCTCAAGATGAAGACTGTTGAAAATGAAGTAGATTCATCTTAGATAATAACAACTGATGAGATTTGGAAGACAAAAGCTTGGTGAAGAAGTCAGTTAACTGATACTTGGAGGAGACATAAATAGGTTGAATGGAGTCTGCTTTAAATTGGTTTCTGACTAAATGACAATCAATTTCAAGATGTTTGATTTTTCATGGAAAACTGAATTTGTTGAGATATGGATAGCTATTTGGTTGTCACAGTAAAAAGAAACATGCAAAGATAATGGAATTTAGAAATTTTGCATCAAATATGAGATATTGTACTTCACAAACTGTGGTTGCTATACTCCTACACTCAACTTCAGTAGAGGATCTGGAGACTGTAGGTTGCTTATGGGTTTTCCGGGAAATCAAGGATGAGCGAAGGAACACAAAATATCTAGTAAGAGATCTTTTTGTACCAAGACAAGAGGCCCAATTGGCATCACAATAGGCAGTCATGTCAAAGCTAGAGTTCATAGAGAAAAACAAACCAGTTGTTGGACAACTTTTAAGGTATCTAACAAGATGAACAGTAGCATCCCAATAGGACTGCCTTGGATTTTGTTTTAAACTAACTTAGCTGCTAAGTTGAAAAAGTAATGTTTGGCCTTGTAAGATTCAAATATAATAATCTGCCAATTAACAAGAGTATGCCAGCAGATTTTGAATTGGTAAGGTAAATACCTGAAGATAATGGCAAAGAAGCAGGTTTGGTAGCAGATAGTCTAATGTCTTGGAGAAGGTCTAGGATATATTTCCTTTGGTTAATGTTTAAATCAGTAGAAATAGGAACAAGTTCAAGACCTATGAAATATGTAGCTTGACCAAGGTCTTTATTAGTAAATTTAGTGTGAAGATAATCATTAACATAAACAATATTGGACTTTGAATTACTAGTTATCAAGACGTCATCAACATAAATAAATAAGATCAGAAATCCAAATGATTTTGTATTGGTGAACAAATAATTATCATAACTAGACTGAATAAGCCCAAAAACCTTAAGTTTAACAGTGAACTCTAGATTCCACTATCTGGAGTTTGTTTAAGGCTATACAAGGATTTGAGAAGCTTACGGACCTTAGAATTAGTAACTGGATTACCATCAAATGGCTCCATGTAGACTTTCTCATCAAAATAACCATGCAGAAATGCATTGCTAATGTCTAACTGATGAATGTGTTAGAATTTAATGACAACAGCAGCCACGAATAGCCTAACAATGACCAGTTTTGCAACAGGTGCAAAACTATCATTATAATCTACCCCTGCTATCTGATTTTACCTTTTAGCCAATAATATAGCTTTATATCTATTGTACCATTAGGGTTGTATTTTATTTTATACACCCACTTAGAACCTATTGGATTTTTTTCGGTAGGTAACTCAGTTAATTCTCAAGTATGATTATTTTGTTGGGCTTGTATTTCTTTGTTCATATCATTAACCCAATGAGGATCTTGTTTAGTTTGATTATAGGTTTTAGGTTTTGAATTATAGAAAAATTTGCTACAAAACACATATGTGCTTGACTTAAAATTATAGAGACTTATATTGAATTGTAAACTTTGTGTATATTGAATACGGAGATGTTATAGCAATATATATAGTACAATAGGATAGCTCTTTAGAATACAAATCCTTATAGGATACTACTATGAGAAATACAATCCTAATAAACCATATACACAATATACCTAATAACCCTTATAAGCCCTTGCTCACCACAGTGAAGATGTTGACAAAGAAAATGAAAACTAGGCTTGGGCAAGGACTTGGTAAATAAATATGCTATCTAACAATTGGTATAAATAAAATGAACATAAATTATATCATTTGCAACTTACTCAGGCATAAAATAATAGTCCAACTCAATATATTTAGTATGGGCATGAAACATTGGATTAGAAGAAAGATATAAAGCTCAAATATTGTCACACTATAGTATAGATGTAGAGATAGAGATACATATTTCATTAAAAATAGTTCGAAGCCATAGTAGTTTTGATGTAGCATTGGCTATTACTTTATACTGACTTTAAAGGACCGAGTAATAGTGGGCTATTTTTTTTACATCCATGAAATTAGCGAGTTACCTAAAAATATCCTATAACTATTTGTCAATCTATAATTATCACAATCTCCACCCCAATCACTATCAACATAATAATGTAATGTAAAGGATGAATTGTTGGAGAGATGTAAACTAATAAAAATAGATCCTTTAAGGTACCACAGCAAGCGTTTAAGCGCTTTCTAATGATTATCCTTAGGAGAATGTACAAAATGACTGAGTTTGTTAATAGAAAATGCAATATATGGTCGGGTTATAATAATAAATTGTAAAGCACCCACCAACTAATGATATTCATCACCATTAGTAATAGGCTGGCAAACATTTTTTGAAAGAATAAGAGTGAGAACCATAGGAATAGAACAGGCATTCAAATCCAACATGTTATGGCATTCAAGAAGATCTCAAATAAATTTTTATTGAGTCAAAACAGTGCCATTGGATTTGTAGATAACCTTAATGCCAAGGAAAAAATGCAGATTGCCTATATCTTTTATTGTAAATTCTTTTTGTAACTGAGCAATAAAGTGATTAATTAATTTGGATCTAGATCTTGTAATAATAATATTGTAATACCCGCTATTTTTTTTATGAATGTTGTTGAGATAATTGTGAATAGATTAATGTTTTGAGAATTCCAGAATATGTATCCATGAAGGATCTGGAGAGTCAGTTTTTGTGATCTTAAAGGAATAATTTAAAAAAGTGTAAAATATAAGAGTTGTAGATTTATATTTTACCTTTAAGTCTATAGAACTATTTTGTAAATTCTATGTATGTAAGGAGATATACCCTTCAACCAGAACCTATCTAGTTCTCTATTTCCTGCAAAAAATCTGAGTTTGTTTGTTATTTTCTAAGAATGTTAGAGGCAGATTGAGTCAAAAGTATGAGCAGAAAAAATGTTTCTTCATGTGTTATTTAGATGGTTGTAAAAGAATCAAGGAGTTTGGATGTCTATAGCTCATTTGTGAGCTGGTTTAGTGCGAGTTGATGAGGAAGATTTTTCAGCTCAGCAGAAATTGGTAGTGCGAGATGGTTCCTCGATTTCGAAATGGTTAGAGGCTGATCGAGCTAGAGAGGTAAGCATGGAAATTGTAGTCCTGTGTATCTAGTTTAACTGAAAAAAAAAAAAAGAATTGAGGCATTTGGACTTCTCTATCTCGCTCGAGAGCTATTTTAGTGCGAGATGGCAAGATGGCTAACGAGGCAAGATTCCAACTCGCCAAAGTGGAGAATTGGCGAAGTGGGATTGCCGAAGTGGAATTCGGCGAAGTGGACTTTGGCGAAGTGGGATTGCCGAAGTAGAATTCGACGAGGAGAGATTGGCAAAGCGAGATTGGCGAAGTGGGATTAGCGAAGTGGAAATTTGAGAGGTAGTGGCCTATTTTAAAAGGAGAAGCAGTAGCTATTTTCACGATAACTTCTTATTCTCTTTTTCTTCATTCTTCTTCATTTCTTCTCCTATCTCTCTCAAATCCGTCCCATTTATTTTTTTAATGTATTAATACTCAAAATTAATATATTAGATCATTAAGTTAATGCATTCAAAGGCTTTGATCCTCATTTTTAAGTCAGATCCTTCAAGAATCTATTTTGGGCGAAAATAAGGTGATTTTCTCTAAACTTCATTTTCTTTTTAGATTAAGATTTTTGGTAGTTAGAATAGTTATTTTTTAGTATATAGACTCTATTATAAGTATTTAAGACTATTAATTTTGATTAATATACAAGATACCAGAATTTATGAAATTTGATGTATAGTGACGTGAATAGTAAGTATGTTCTCAAATTTCAGATTTTCTTTAAGAGATGAATTAAATTGATGTTAGGAAACAATAATAGAGGCTATAAGATGGTTGAAATTATAAGGAACCAAATTATGTATTGTTAATTGAGGAAAACCCTAATTTTGAGTATTTGGGGAAATTGTCATAGGAGAAGGGTATTCAAGAAAATAGAGGAGATTATTGACTGTATAAGTAACTAAGAGAAATACAAGGATAAATTACTTTGAGGTAAGTATGAACATTGCATATGCATATTACTTCTTTGAAATGGATTGTCCAAGCCTTCTTAATGTCCACATAAATGATTTACATGTTATGAAACATTGTATTTTGACCTATTAAATGAAATTCCCAAGATGTTCTCAAACAAGTGATAAATTGTTCCGTAACTGAGGGAAATATAAGGATAGATTGCTTTGAGGTAAGTATGAACATTGCAATTGCATATGCATATTGCTTCTTTGAAATGGATTGTCCAAGCCTTCTTAATGTCCACATAAATGATTTACATGTTATGAAACATTGTATTTTGACCTATTAAATGAAATTTCCAAGATGTTCTCAAGCAAGTGATAAATTGTTCCATGTAATCATTATATATATATATATATATATATTGTAAATGACTTGGTCATTCTTCCTTTGACTAATCTCATATGAAACCTATTTGCTAACTTGAATGAATTCATGTTCTATGTTGATGGTCTTGTGACCAATATAATTCTTATGAAATCTAAGTTATATGACCCATGATATGTATATGTATAGAGCACTCTTTCCAATGAGAGTAAATTCATTGGTCCATTGTGCACTTTGAAAACCTAGCGGATAGGGTTTTTATCATCGTTCCACCTAGAAGGGACCATCAGCTCTAGGCATATGCCTGGCCAAGCATATATTTTGCGATAAGGTAGAAAGGACTACTGATGCACTCTGTTGTGATATGGTAGCAAGGCTACTGATGCACTCTACAGTTTTATGATATGATTTGACAGTACTATTCGATTGTGAGCACTTATGTTCTTGTAAGCATAACCGTTTGATATTTTCATATCCATGTTCTTTTGGCTTGATCTTTGCATTGCATGTTCAGATCTTACTGAGTTGAAAGCTCACTCATCTTTTATGGATTTCAGGTGATAGTGTAGCTCGAGAGGGAGCTAATATAGAAGACAGAGCTTCTTGATTCATTCCTCCAAGAAGACTTTATGTAATTTATTTGATATATATTCATTATTTATATGTATGAGGAGTATACTCTAAAGTTTCGTAGTTAGATGTTGAGGTTAATATTACTTTTATGTCTGAATTGTTACAATTTGGGTTACCTTTGTTCCTTATTGATGTGGGATGTATCTTTTGATCGGTAAGAAACAAGAGGAAATCATATAATGATAAATATAAATCTATGAATTATAATTGCATGAATCATAGAAATGAGTATTTGTAATGATAACTGTATATGATATGGATATGTATTGTATATGAGATCCAGGATATGAGTGTTCTATGGGTTTATGGTGGCCTTAAGTCTACCCTTGCCCTAGGACCATCGCACCACTGGAGTTGGGGTGTGACAGAGGTGGTTTCAGAGCTATAGGTTTATAATGCTTAAGATATAAGATAGGTAGATGTGCATGAGCCATAGTATAAGTGTTGATTAAGATAACTATGAAGCATGGGATTTATGTCACATCAATGTTGTGTATTCCTTTGGTATAGACATGCGCTAATCTTGTGTTTGAGTCTAAGTTTGCTTTGTTTCTCTTATCAGTATAGAGATGCCTCCACGACGTGATAGAGGATGAGGTCAAGACAAGATTTGCCTTCTGAAGAAGGTTCTGTGGGTGGAAATAGAGGAAATGAGGTTCCTCCTGTGCCACCAGTAGATGTGGATAACATGGCTCAACAATTGGAACAACTACAAAGGAACTATACAATGATAATTGAATTCATTACTCAATAAAGACAATAACAGGTACCTCCAGTACAGGCTCCAGAGATCCCTGTTCCTCCAGCAGTTCCACCACCTGCTGTACGTCAATAGGAAGAGGTATCATTTGAGAGATTTCTTAAACTTAAGCTCTCAGAGTATAGAGATGAGGTGGATCCTACAGATTTCTTAGAAGAAATCAAAAGGAAAGTACAGATTCTGCGGATTTTCAATAAAAGAGCTATAGAATTTGTAGGGTATTTGATGAAAGTTGAGGCCAAGGATTGGTTCAAGAGAAGTATTTCTGGTATGCTTCGGGGAAATGAAGATCTTTCTTGGGAGAGATTTAAGGAGTTGGTGCTGAATGAATTTCTTTCAGAGAGTGTAAGAGAAGCCAAATCTATGGAGTTTGAAAGATTGGTTCAGACGCTTGGTATGAGTGTTTCAGAGTATGCTAGGAAGTTCAGTCAATTAAGCAAATTTGCTCCAGCATTGGTGCCTCCAGAAGCGGCACGGATTCATAGGTTTCGCAGAGGATTAGTGGCTCCACTATAGCTACTCTTGAGTTTGACTCTTACTCTAAACTGGTAGATAAGGCTAAGGTAATTAAGAATAGAAAGATGGAAGCTAGATCTGAAAGAGCTAAGAAGAAGAAATTTAAAGCAGACAATTCTGCTAAACAAGAAAATGGGATGAAAAGTATGAGAGTGACTCATCAGTCATCTTCTAGGAGTGGGAATAGAGGACCTTCAAAGAGACCACAGTAGAGTCAGACTACCCCTGGACCCACTTCTCAGATAAGCCATGGTTCAGCTAACTTTACACCATCCATGACTCTTAGACCTTTGTATTCTACATGTGGTAAATTTCATAATGGCCCTTGTCATTATGCGACAAGAGCATGCTTTAGGTGTGGACAGCAAGGTCATTTACTCAAAAATTATCCACAACCACCCTTTGGAGATAGACCTCAAGCTTCTCATACCACAGTTCAGATGAATAGGGAGAGGAGTATTAGTCAGTAGCCAGGTGTAATACCCTACAAAGCTATAACACATATGCATGAAATTTTTCTCAGTATGTAGTCCATTAGTGTTGAATTGATGGGAAATAATTTTAGAAACACAGTTAGAAAGCAAATTTGAAACTTTTCCTGAAAATGACGGTGTAGGGACACTGCAGAGAAATTAGCAGTCCGGTCAACAAAAGAATTTCTGAAGTTAGCTTGGAGGTAAAATATAACCATAATTTATATGTAATTTTGGTAAAAAAAAAAAAGAAGTGAAAATCATTCAGGAATACTGAAAAGTAAAGAATGACATTTTGGTAAATAAAGGGTAATTCAAGGTGAATTGTGGAAATGGGTCGGTCGGAGTTACAGAATGACTCCAGAACTATTTTTATAATTAAGAATAAATTAAAATAAGCATGTTTCCTTTTTTACACTGATATCAAAATCTTAACAGAACTTTAAGAATAAATTTCAGAAGATTTAAGGACCAAAGTGTAAAGGTTGAAACTTGAAGGATTTAGTTGTAATTTTACAATTCTTTTTGTCTTATATGGGCATCAAATTTACGGGTTATCTTCTTCAAATTTTCTCATTTCCTATTCATTCTTCCTCCACCATTTCTATTTTCCATTCTTCCATATTCTTTTCTTCACATCTTTCTCATTTCTTAATCAAATTCAACAAAATTTGATAGCAAAATCAACTACTCACTTAGCTCTATCCATTTCTAGCCTTAGATTGTTAATTGGAGCAAAGGATTGGGAGGCCTATTGCTTTGAAAATTTCGGCCATGGTAATGAATTTGGGTAAGTAGTTCATTTGTTTAATTTGATTATTGGTTTAGTGTTGTTTTAGGTTTAATTGAATGGGTTTAGTGTTTAATTACTTTAATTTATCCAAATTTGATGGAATTTCTCATTTGAAGCTTGAAATTGAAGTTGTAAGATTGAATGTGTTGAATTTGTGTTA
>CANXYC010604809.1:0-40354 GCA_948193065.1 Aleurites moluccanus | reverse complement strand
TTCTTTAAGATAGATGGAACTACTTTAACATTTTTTAGAGTTAGAATTTTACCTGAAGAGAGCACTATATTTGCTGTACCAGTGTGAGTCACTACTTCTTTGTCTCCACTAGCCACAACGATAGTCTCGTTGACTTCAGTAACATCATCAAGTTCCATTTTGTCCTTACAAACATGACATATGGCTCCTGTATCTAACCACCATTCTGAAGAAGTACTGGCCTTTCCACTTTTTCCGATCATAGCAATAAAATTCTGAAACTCAGTATTCTGTACTATCATATTTGCTTCTTTATTTGGTGTGTTAGATTTAGTTTTTATAGGAGCCTTACATTTTGCAATGAAATGACCCCATTTTCCACAGTTGTGGCACTTGCCCCTCTTCTTCTTAGAAATGGTCTTTTTGGCCTCCAACCTGGGGGGTTCATTTTTGGTTGACTTAGATCTCCTAGAAAATTTCTTGGAATATGTGATTGTATTAGCAGCCGACTGCTGTTGTTTAACAATTTCCAAGCTATTTCTAGCTCTGTTCTCATCTTCGATTCAGATGAATCTTTTGAGATCATCCAGTCCCACTTGCATCTTTTTCCTATACATTTCAGTTTTAAAAGTGTGCCATGCAGAAGGTAGTTTGTAAATTATTGCCCCAATTAAGAAGGCATCACAGATGATGATCTTTTTATTATTTAATTTAGATCTCAGATTTTCTAGATCAGTTACTTGAGGAGTGATTTCCATATCTTCATTAAATTTGAAATCCATGATTTTGTCAACTAGGTGAGTTTTTAACAATTCCTCCTCCTTTCTAAATTGAGCATCTAAATTATCCCATATTTTATATTTGCTAAAAACTTTTGTCAACCGATCAGAAAGACAATTCAATAGATAGTCTTTGCAGAAGTCATCATCCTTATTCTATTGAAATTCATCAACATCCTCCATTGTATCTGCAAAGGTACTCAAAACAATGTAAAATATATTTTCATATTTCAGTCCAAATTGAGTCTTTCGCTTCCAGGAATTAAATTCAGATTCACTGAACGTTTCCAATTTGACCATCTCAATCGGAACACATTTATCAATTCTTCTATATGTATAAATAAACAATTATATATAGCAAAATTATATAGAAGAAAAAGTTGGAACAAGTGCACCTGAATTGAACCAGCAATTGAATCAAATCAGTGATTGAATCAGATCAATTATTTGAATCGAACCGATCATTGAATCAAACCAATTAAATCGAATTGATGAAATCGAACCAATGAATCAAACCAAATATTGAATCAAATCAATTGAATCGAACAGATAAAATCATACCAATGAATCAAACCAATCATTGAATCAACCCAATTAAATCGGAACAATGATTTGAACCGAATCGATGACTCGAATCAAACCAACGGTTCGAACCGAACCAGTTTCAAATCTCCCCTCCACCACCGATCTCGTTGCTGGTTGTGGGATGACCAGGAGGCTTCGTTGAATGGGATCATTGAAATTGAGATTTGATACTTCTTCATTGGTCCTATTCATCAACAAACTGTGGGCTTGATCAAGATTCATCAAACTCCTATTTGGTATAAACCGATCCCTGGAAATTTGAATTTAAATTAGAACAAGATCATGGCAAGGAGTTCAAGATCCAAAGGTTGCAGAAAGCATTGGCATGAGGGAAACTTTGAGTCAGATTAAGTCAAGAAATCTATCAAATGTAATTTTAGAATCAGATGCTCAGACAGTAGTTCTTGTAGTCAACAACCTGGTGAAATTGGATTCTCTCTTTGGGATGATTATAGAGGATTGCCAGGTGCTCAAGTCACAAATTCAAAACTTAGAAGTTAAATTTGTTAAGAGGTGTACGAATCAAGTTGTCCATATATTAGTCAAGGCAACTGTTTCTATACCAAAACTCAATGTTTGGGGAATCCGTCCTTTCTATGTAATGTTCTAGTTTCTGATAATCAATAAAATCGATCTTTATTTAAAAAAAAAAAAAAAAAAAAAAACTCATTGGTATTTGAGTTTCACGTTACACTGGAAAAAGGAAAAATTAATTATAAAACTATTACTTTTTTTTATTGGTAATCACATAGCTATAGGCTCATAATGGTATTAATAAGTTATTTATCAATTATGCATAAAACTATATGTTTATGTTGTAAAATTTCTGCATATGATGTGTGATTAGAGTGCTATATTACAATTACAGTAAAGATGAGCTAAATTATATATTTTTTATTAATGGTGTATTGATTACAGTAAAACTTCTATAAATTAATATGATTAGAACTTATAAATTTTATTAATTAAAAAAATATTAATTAATTGATAAATTAATAATTTATTAATTTAAAAAAAATATTTATAATTTAATAAATATATATTTAATTAATTAAAAATTCATTATATTTACTAATCTTATAATTAATTCAATATGAATTAAATAAAAAAAATATGTGATCAATTGAATATAAATTAAATGAAATGAAATAAAAATATGTGATGAATTAAATATAAATTAAATGAATTAAAGAAAAAATATACAATGAATTGAAATGAATTAAATAAAGTGAATAAAAAATATATTGGCATAATTATTTAGATTGAAAATATTATTTAGACATATTTCAATAAAGTATATATCATAATCTATTAAAATATTAATAAATTATTAATTTATAATATGAATGAGATTATAATATAATTATGTAAAAAAATTTCAAAAAAATATTATCATATTAATTTATTAAAATTATTTATTTATCCTATTAGCTTAAGTTGGGACAGTAAAAAAATTATTATATAATAAAAATTATTAATTTATCGAGTATTAATTTATAAAGATATAATATTTAATGTAATTATTTACACGAATGTGGAGTGATGAACTCTACAGTATTCATGGATAATCAATTCACAAAGGATCTACTAGTGCAAAATCTGATGTCGATGTAATATAATGTGATTGATAAAATATTGTTTAAAAAAAGAGTTTTTGGTTAATAGAAGATATAAGTTTCACTTTATTGTAAATTATGTCTTCTTTTATAGGCTTAATTTATATATAGTCTAAAATATACTATACTTATAAAAATACAATGATATGAAAAAAAAAATAGCTTAATTTAAATTTATAAAAATATAATGACGTTATATAAAAAAATAATAAAAGTGATGATTTTATATAAAATTAATTTTTAAAAAATTTACTTCATATATGACCAAAAAATTTTAAACTCTAATGCTTATATATATATATGCACTCTTTATCTAACTTTTTTTATTAATTTCCAATAAAAAAAAATCTCAATATTAGCAAATAGTTTATCATAGAAAAAGTATCAAATATATATATGTGGTGACATTATAATACTTTCTAATTATATACATACCTAAACTTAACGAATGAGTTTATTATTATTATTATTATTTTATCATCCTTTGTTGGAATCTCATAGCCTGCCGACTACAAAGTGCACACTAAAATAAAAGTTCATATCGATGGATCCAAATTTATGGTCCATTTATAATATTTATATATTCACATACTATCTTTATAAAGACAAATAAGAGTTTAGTGGTAGTCATTGATTGTGATTAATTCGAATTTGACTCATAAATGGAATAAAAATCTCAAGATATATTTTTTTTACATTTATAAAGTATGAATTTGAAATTTTATTTAAAAATAAATAAATTTTTTACCATTAAAACTAATAGATATTAGTCTATCTCTTCTATTTTATGTTTTATCAATATGATTGATGATGTAATTTTGTTATGACTCCTCTTATGATTTTAATGATTTGAGCATATAATCAAATTTTTATTCCAAATTAAATTCAATATTCACCTTTTATTTTGCTAATTAGAATTCTTTCATATCAGAAACATTTTGTTTCTTTTTGTTTTTTTGTGTTTTAATTTCAATGTGAATAATCTTACCTATGAATCTTTTAATTCTATTATAAATAATGTAATCAATTTAATTAAATTAAAGTGACAGATTTAATATCATGCATGAATTTTTTTAATATAAATATAAATAATTTTTAATTAAATTGAAAAGATAAAATAAAAATTAATATTTAATATCACTTAATTATATTTTTTTGAACATCAAAGCAAAAGACATTTACTATATGAAATATAGACGTTAACTACTCTCTTTATGAGACAAACAAGAGTTCATTATATCAGAGGTTCAAATACTAAATATATCTGTTTCATGGAATACTATAATTGAATAGTTTAAATATCTGAATAATTTAGAGTTGAATGTATTTTTATCATTTAGATTTTAATATAAATCTGATATATTAAGAGCTGTTAATAGACTATAAAATTTTTACCAAATAATTATAATCTCTTACCGATTAAAAGAATATTTTATTAAGAAACTGTACCTTTAGTCAATATATTATTATATTATTAATCATAATTTAATTTTTTGCTTTTAAAATTTAATTTATAAATATATATTTAATTAGATATATAAATTGACACGAAAATATTATGATAAAAACAAAAACAAAAAGTATGATCCTAATTATTGCCAAGCATTAGTAGACGTTGGAACGATCATTTCCTTTCTTGTTGGGAAAAACTGTTTTTGTCATAATAATTTCAAATTTGGAGTGTTTTTATAAAATTTTAACAATATGGTAAAAAGAACCCAAAAACAAACACACATCATTATCTAAAAACCCAAATAAGAAAAAATAATAAGAAAAGGAATTTTCGGACTCAAGACAGAGAAAAACAAAGACACGTAGAGTGAGGAAGAAGAAAAGAAGAAAAAGCTGAAAAACCTAAAGAAGATTTGGTCACCTCTCATTCTCAATTTTCAAAATTAATTTTATTTTTTTCTTGATTTACAAAATAAAAAATCCATTTAATTTTCCTCCATTACTATTATTCAAATATTATTATTTTTATTTAATTATGCTATTAGACCAATAATTGTTTTGATCTTGTTGAAAGAAACTTGTGTCGCTTATTAGTATTTAGATAATTGGTGTCTGATAATTTAAATTGGCCATTATGTATTAAATGAGATATCATATTATAAAATAATTAATGGTGATATGATATATCATCATGCTAATTATGATATATAATTTATAATTTAAGTAATGTTATAAATATATATTATTGTGAATGTATTTTTATTTTTCTTATTATTTCATTATTTTATATGTCCCTTCATATATTCCACTACACCATTACTTAGTGTATTTATTTGGTGTATTATATTTAACTTTATTATATTATTTATAAGATATAACTTATAGTGAATTTATATTATAATTTATGATGGGTTTATATATTGTAACTTATAATGAAGAGAAACCCTATAAATAGGAGTTTCCATTACTTTGTAATATACACCAAGAAAACAATAAAAAACTTTCTCTTCTACATTTTTATTTCTTATTTTTATTCTTATTCTTATTTTTATTCTTATTTTGTTTATTTTTCATAATACGTTATCAGCACGATTCTCTATTTTTAAACAATCAAATCTATATAAGTTTTTATACTCTTAAAATGTTAATTTCATACATCTTATTTATTTCACTATTTTAATAAATTATTTATAGTTATAAAAATATATTAAAATATATGAGTTTATTATTCTTATATAAAACTCTTATATTGTCATTGTCTTTATGTTTATAATTCATGTCTCGTTATTTTTTATTGATAATAATATTATGCTTATATGTTTTAAAGTTTTTTTTATTAATGGGTAGATCGGAGTTTTTTTATTCTTGTGCTACCCAATTTTGTTCTTCATGACGCATTTGATAGCTTTATTGTTCAAAAAGTTTAAAGATATTTCTCTTAATAACATTCTTATTCAAGTATTTGAAATTTGAAATTTTTTCTCCTTAGATATTTGAATAAGTAAATTCTATTTTTATACATTATTATTTTATTTTTTAATATACATCTAACATAAAAAAAATTCTATTCTAATTTTGATATTTGTTTTTGTATATATTATAACATTTTATATTTCTTAAAATATAATTTGATATAAAAGAAAATGATTTATATTTGTGATCTTATAAAAGTATAAGTGAAAAAAATTAGAATAATTATTATAAATTTTTTTAATCATGTATTGATAATAATAATAAATTTATTTATTTTGATATTGCAAAGTTATTCTTTTGTTTCAAATATGTTAATTTTTTGTTGGAATTAACTATTAATGTGTGGAGAATATTTACAAATAATGATATGTTAATATTTTACATATATTGAATATACTCTTGTAGTAACAATACGGATAAAAAAATTATGAATTAATTTCATGTTTTTTGGTTTAATCTCATTTCCTGAAGTGAATACAGTTATATTTAAATGAATAAAATAACAAGTTGTTAATGAAAAAGTTCATGAAATATATTCTAGTGATTTTTTCTCATTCCTTGAAGTGAATGTAGTAATTTAAAGGTAAATATATAATAATTATTTTTTCATAAGAATAAAAAAAATATCATAAGAATACTTATCGCCACTATAAGTGAGATAAAATTATATAGAAATAATAATAGAAAAGGTGGACAAAATTTTTAAAGTAAATATTATCGATATGGTATGAAGAAAAATTAGTCACATATTTATCGTATGATAAAATATTTTATTGATATTTATCGAGCATTTCAAAAAGAGAGAAAAAATACGAAGATAAATTTTATCTCTAATAATAATAACTTTAATTATGATCATATATATATTGCTCACGTTGATGTGACAAATAATTTTTTTTGAAAATATTGAAAGGGAGAATTGATTTCGATATATATATATTGTGAATAGTGCGATAACTTGTACAATTTTAAAAATATCAAATATTTTTCTTATTTAAAAATGGGTGAAACAATTATTTCTGGTAAAACAAAAAATAATTGAAAGCTCCATAAGAGCTAATAATATTATTACTAAGAGAGACAATATTTATTATATATAATGCATTATTTTCTCCAAAATCTCATAGAAATTTGTTAAATTTTAAAGATATTCACAGTAACGAATATCATATTGAGACAGTAAATTAGAGAAATTAACAATATCTCCATATTACAAGTATTATTTCGGGTAGAAAAATATAGTAAATAATTTTCTGTTATTTTATCTGATTTATATTATACAAAAATTAATGAAATTGAAGAGAATCCCATAGTAAACCATAAGTTTACATATTCAAATATTTTTATTATTTGAGATGACAAGTTGGATCTTCTTGATTTGATAATAATGGAAAAAATATTGAAAAATCACGTGGGAATCTATTGAAAAACTATAAGATTTTTTAAATCAATTAATTGGCTTTTGGTCAAAAGCCAGATATTTCTCATCTAAAATTTTTTGAATGTGCGGTATATATCCTAATTACTCTATTACAAAACACTAAGATGAGTACTCAAAAGAGGTTAGAAATATAAGTTGGATATAAATCTCCCTCAATAATTGAATATTTTGAGTCATTAATAGTGATGCATTTACTGCTCGATTTGCAAATTGTCATTTGATGAAATAGTATTTATAGCATTAGGGGGGAGATAATAAAAGTTGTGAAATATAATAACATGAAATATTTCATCATTATCTAAATTCAATAACAAAACAATATGAACAAGAAATTCAGAAAAATATTTTATCTGCAAAAATTAGCAAATCAATTGCCGGATATACTTGCTGATTTAAAATGAGTAACAAAATCTCATATAACAGCTGTTAATGTTTTAATTTGTATTGTCGTCCTAGAAGACAACTTATTAATATTAATAAATTTCAAGCACACTTAAAGCGTAAAAGGTTATTGGTTATAAGGATAAAAGTCTTTGAAAGAGAAAAAAAAATAAAGATAATTTTATTAAAAATGCAACTACTAACATAAATATTCTTCTTGAAAAAAAAATACAGATATCTGAAATTAATAAAAATAAAATGATATTAATAAATTATGTTAGTTATAAAAAAAGATAGAATCAAAATGAAATGGTTGTTGACTATTTTTTTACATATAGTATAACATATTTATATGAATGAAAATAATGATATTAAACCACGATCTGTTTAATAATGTTGAAATAAAGTTGATTGACCAAAATGGAAAAATGTAATACAAACATAATTGGATTATCTTGAAAAGCGTAAGGTTTTCGGACCAGTAGTCCAAACACGAGAAGAAGTGAAACTGTTAGATACAAATAGGTTTTTGTGCAAAAAAAAAAATGAGAAAAATAAAATTATAAAATACAAAGCAATACTTATTGCACAAGAGTTTTTACAAAAATTTGAAATTAATTATGAAAATATATACTTTTTTGTGGTAGATGTAATAATATATTAATATTTAATTAATACAGTTATGTATGAAAGACTTGATATGCTACTAATGGATGTAGTCATAACTTATCTATATGACTTACTTGATAATGATATTTATATGAAAATCTCTGAAAAATTTAAAATGCTAGAAAAATATAATTTAAGTTTTCGAGAAATTTATTCAATTAAATTACAAAAATCTTTGTATGGATTATAATAATTTAGGCTTATATGGTAAAATCATCTTAGTGAATACTTGTTCAAAGTAGAATATAAAAGCAATACTATAGATAAATTTGTATATGAATTTGCCATAATTACTATATATATTGATGATTTAAATATTATTGGAATTTCTGAAAAACTTTCAAAAGTAATATATTGTCTGAAAAAGAAATTTGAGATGAATTATTTTGAAAAAATAAAATTTTGTCTCGATTACAAATTGAACATTTGGCAAAAGAAATTTTTATTTATCAGTTAACTTATACATAAAAAGTTCCTTTATAATTTTATATACAAAACATATTTATTAAATAGTTCAATGGTTATTCGGTCACTTAATGTGAATAAGAACTCTTTCCCATTAGAAAAGATAATGAATAAATCTTTGGTCATGAAATACTATATCTTATATAATAGACGCACTAATTATTACAAAAGAATGATGAATTTGGTGTTCAATAATTTCGTTTAAGTGACAATCTAACAGATTTATTCATTAAAGTACTACCAACTGTAACATTCAAGAAATTGATTAATAATATTAAAATGTGACGTATTAAAGATTTTCAATAATATTGCAAATAGGGAGAGTTTAATACTGTACTATTTTTTCCTTAACCAAAGGTTTTGTCCCATTAAATTTTTCTAATAAGATTTTTAATGAGGCAGTGTACTATTTGTAATGTGGAAATATTGTACTTTTTTCCTTCACTAGTTTTTTTTCTACTGAATATTTACTAAAAATTTTAATGAGGCATATTCTTTACAAATACGGATATCCAAAGAGGAATGTTATAAATATATATATTATTGTGGATATCCTTTTATCTTTCTTACTACTCCATTATTTTATATGTCCCTTCATATATATCACTACACCATTACTTGGTGTATTTATTTGGTGTATTATATTTAACTTTATTATATTATTTATAAAATGTAACTTATAGTGAATTTATATTATAATTTATGGTGGGTTTATATATTGTAATCTATAATGGAGAGAAATCCTATAAATAAAAGTTTTTATTATTTTGTAATATATACTAAGAAAATAATAAAAAACTCTTTTTTCTATATTTTTATTTCTTATTTTTGTTTTTGTATTTTTGTTTTGTTTATTTTTCATAATAAGTAATTAATTATTATTTTATATTAAAAAATAATTATTATTTAATATGTAGTATTATTATTAGTTAGTTTATAATATGATAAGAAAAATAAAGTTTATCTATTTTTTTTTTAAATGAACATCAATGACTAATACAATTAGTAATTTTTTTTTGAGTATTGCTAATATTATTATTATTTTTTTTTTCATTTTCGCACCTTTAGTTATGTTATAATTGACAAGTCACCCTCTAATTTTGGTTCACTTTTTACCATCCACCCCAACTCAAATAACCTCTCCTCTCCTCCCCTCCCCTCCCCTCCTCACCCCCTCCGTGTCCGTGCTTCTTATGATTTGCTTTATCATTTAGTCCCTTTCTATTCTTAGATCTAAAAATTTCAAATTCCCAGAATCACCACAACCACCACCACCACCACCAGTGAGCGGCGCCTTGCAGATCCACCGCCGATAACGACTTAAATTGTGGAAAGCTATGGATGATTTTCCTGGTATTTTAGCCCGGGACTTCGGGTACAAACCACAAGGTAAATCTGCTCCCATGGCTCCACCTCGGAATACCAACACCACTACCAGCTTCTCCTCTGTTAATTTCGGTCACGGATCCGGTGCTGCTCCTGTACACTCTCGATCCTCCTCTGCCTCAAACAAATCTGCCCCTATTTTTGATGATCATGATCGTAGCCCTAGTGATGGCCTCTTGTTCAATGATGTCTTCGGTGGACCGCCTAAGTATGCTGAATCGCGAGCCGGCGGAGGCGGAGGAGGAGGAACTAACTTGTCTTCTTCCGCATTTGATTATGACTCCATTTTTAAGGACCAGAATGCGAAATCGGCTTCGTTGCCGGTTTTTGATAAACCAGTTTATGACGACGATATGTTCGATGGACTCCCTGGGCTGAAGAGTGCATCTTCAGGTCCACAATCGGCTAAGTTTGATGATGTCCTTGCTTCGTTCGGGACTTCTTCTTCGCCCAAGCATAAGGCACAGAACAACAGCTTGCCACTTGATGATCTGTTGGGGAATTTAGGTAAAAAGGAAACTGAATCCAGAAGAAAGACTGCCAAAGTGCAAAATGATTCAGATATGTTTGACGATTTGCTTCCTGGTTTTGGTCGCAGTAGCTCTCCAAGCATTAGCAGGTATTTGATTTTCTTATCATGCTCTTTCTTTTGGTTGCTGTTCTTGGTTTAGTAAATCAGGTTGTCGTGCACAAATTACTTAATTTTTGTATTTGCAATTTGGTTTTCTGTATTGTTCTATTGTTTCATATTCAATGAGGGTCAATTTGGATAGATGATCATTTGAAATTATCGAGTATTTGGATTTTGTTTTAAGTGGAAAACCATAAAAATGTAGCTTAAAGACCAAATCCAAATACGCAACCATTTCAAATGACTATGTATTCAAATGAACCCTTAATGCGTTTTAGTTAGTTAGTTTTTTATCAAGTTTTTGTAACAAGGAATGCGTCTTGATTAACTGGAACTGTGATTATTCGCTAAGCTACATAAATTGCGGACGTTAATACTTTTTGTAGTTTTACTTGCATTTTAGTTTTGTATAACATTTTTCTGTTAGTAGAAAGTTTTGATTGAGGTTTATGCAATTTAAGTTTATATGATTTTTTGATTTGCCAGTCGTTGAATTTTGATGGGATAGCTTATACTGCAATAATGTATACAAATTTATTATGTTATTTTCTGTGTAACATGCTTTGCTTGTAACTTTTTAAATGCTAAATATATGGATGGACCATTGCATGTATTCTTTTGGCAGCGACCATGGATTTTCATAAAGAGATTTAGATCTTGAAGATCCTAGTTGGCTAATATTTAACACTATTAGCTATTATGTTGAAAACTAAACTGTGTCAAACTTGAATTTCAATTTTAGGTCTGGTTACATTCTGTTTCTTTTTCAGGTAATGCAGGAATGGATTCAAATAATCCTCACTTAAAATGAAATCATTTATGACTGCTGATTTTTTATTTTTAATCAAATAAAGTATTCTTCAACCTGGTATGGTTCTATGTTTGATATGGACAAAGTTATGGCTTCTGGTTTTTAGCCAGTTGTTATCTACCGCAATTGTTTTTCTTTATTTTTTTATGGTTTTGATAAATATCGTGCAGTGATTATTGGTTATAAGCAAAGATGATGTGGGTTAGATATTATGTATGTATCAAAATTTTAATAAACCAAAATGTTTTTGTTCCTGTTGTTTCTCTTCTCTTCCTTATTCTTTAAATGCAAATTCTTCTTAGAGCTACCAATTCTAGCCATAGCTGAGGCTGCTGCAGGAACAGAACGCATAAGCCATTGTATGGGTTACTAGTAACTTCTAATAAGAAATTTTTTACATGTTTTGTTGCCATTTTGTTTCCATTGAATTTGTTGAATGATCAGACTTGTTGTTTGTACCTTTTGTTTACGAGATAAATAAGTTTGAATTTTAACACACAGTCAATGCCCAGGTCAACTTCAGAGTCTACTCGGTCCCAGAAACCATCTGCAACTGCAGC
Source organism: Aleurites moluccanus (assembly GCA_948193065.1). Classification (NCBI taxonomy): domain Eukaryota; kingdom Viridiplantae; phylum Streptophyta; class Magnoliopsida; order Malpighiales; family Euphorbiaceae; genus Aleurites; species Aleurites moluccanus. Next base: position 28,126 of record CANXYC010604809.1, on the reverse strand, counting down.
CAGGACAGCCTCCAGTGTGATGGAAGACCCATTTTTGGTGTTAGAGTCAACTTCAACTCCTGCTGCTTCATCTTCAGAGTTGTATGTAGACCCATTGGAAGAAATTAATAAATTCAGTAGTTCTGGAAGCACAAAGGTCGATAGTTCATCAGGAAATAGGAGCGTATTTGATGATGTAGACTCCTTTGATAATCTTGGGAAATCTATACCTACAGTTTCACCTGGAATCAATAGGAGAGCAAAAGATAGGAGTCCTTTAAGAACTGGACTGAACATGGCTGGTGCTTATTCTCCTTCTAGTAAAGAGCCAGTTGACAAATATCCTGTGGATGAAGCTGAAGGCCACTCACAGAAGAAAATGCCTAATGATGAATTCCAGGAATCTCATGAAACCTTGTTTGATGTGCCAACTGCTTCAACAGATTTTCAAAGATCTGTTGGCCAAAGTGTGTCCTCTCCTTCATATGTGAATGCCACTCCTAATGAGGCAAATTCACCTCCAAGATTTGAAGATGTTTCAGAATCACCTGATGATATATGGCTTACTATATCTGAAATTCCTCTTTATACTCAACCTACAAGTGCTCCTCCCCCTTCAAGGCCTCCACCTCCTAGACCATCTCGGATTTCAAACTCAAGAAAGATGGGGAACGAATATTCTTTCCCAAATTCCACTGCGTACTCTCAAGGCCCCGGGTCAGCTCGTGCAGCAAGGAGTTCTGTGCCATCTCAAATAGATGAACTTGAAGATTTTGTTATGGGTAGAAGCCAAAACAATGTTAATGAACATGCTGATGTTCTCTATGGGGAAGATGTGGAAGCAAATGCATCTTCTGCTGCTGCATCTGCTGCTGCCATGAAGGAGGCCATGGATAAAGCAGAGGCTAAATTCAGGCAAATGAGAGAGAGGGAGCATCTAAAAGCTGCTAGAAGTAGAGAAGGTGGTCAACTAGATAAAGATATGCAAGAAGCTCAGCAGAGAGAATTAAGAGAAAGGCAAGAGAGATTGGAACGTGAGAGGCAACAAAAGGAAAGGGAAGAGGAAGAGAGGGAGCAGATGAGACTCGAAAAGGAGAGGGAGAGAGCTCGTGAAGTTGAGAGGGAAAGAGAAGAGAAAGAAAGAGAGCAGAGAAGGGTTGAGAGAGAGCGAGATCGAGCAAGGGAGATTGAGAGGGAAAGGGAAAAGGCCAGACAAGCAGTAGAAAGGGCTACTAGAGAGGCACGTGAGAGAGCAGCTGCTGAAGCACGCCTAAAAGCAGAAAGGGCTGCTGTAGAAAAGGCAGCTGCAGAAGCTCGAGAGAGAGCAGAAAGGGCTGCAGTTCAGAGAGCACAAGCTGAAGCCCGTGAAAGGGCAGCAGCAGATGCAAGGGAAAGAGCAGAAAAGGCTGCTGCAGAAGCAAGGGAGAGAGCTGCTGTTGCAAGGGCTGAAGCTGATGCTAGACAGAGAGCAGAACGAGCTGCTGTTGAAAGGGCTGCTGCAGAAGCTAGGGAAAGGGCTGCTGCTGCAGCTAGGGCCAACCAACAAAAGAATGACAACCAACAAAGGAATGAAAATGATCTTGAATCATTCTTCAGTTCTCGAGCAAGTAGTGCACCGAGGCCTAGGGCTAACACAAATGTAGGATTAGTGGTTATTAATATTTGTGTTGTCTTCTGACTTCTTGTAATATAAGTGAGTTAATTCATCAACCTATACTGCAGGATCCTTTCTTTGATACCCAGAATAAGGGAGGGTCTGAAGCTGTCAGAAGGACATCTGTGGGAGCTTCATCTAGCATGAAGAAAGCATCTTCAACTACAAATATTGTTGATGATCTATCTTCAATTTTTGGAGGTAGTTGCATTTTTTAATTAGAATGATCGTTCAGGATCATACGATTGCTTATTGAGTTTTACATTGACTTAACTGCTTTTGCTTACAAAAGCTACTGGAACATCTGGAGAATTCCAAGAGGTTGAAGGGGAAACTGAAGAGAGACGAAGAGCCAGGTTGGAACGCCATCAAAGGACTCAGGAGCGTGCGGTATGTGCTTTATTGATTTGTGAGTTATGCCCTGTCCTTGCTTTTAGCTACACACTAGCTCAACTTCTTTTAATTGTAAACTCTGTATGTTTAGGCGAAAGCACTGGCTGAGAAGAATCAACGAGACCTTCAAGCTCAGAGGGAACAAGCAGAGAGACATGTAAGTGGTGCAGTGAAACTTTATTAGGGTTACTGCTATTCTAGCTGTTTTAATTCTTCTATGAACAGTTTCTTTTGAGAAGAAAAAGAAAAGTTGGGGTTGGTTCATGGGTTTCGGGGAAATCTGGAGTTTAAGAATGGGCTTGGAGAAGACTGTCCTAACCATAGATTTAAATCGCGGTCGCATGTAACAGTAACAGGTTCGTCGCGGCTATAATGTAACTGTAACGGTCAACCGCTACGTAATTTTTTCGCAAAAAATTGCAAAATGATAATTTTTGACACAAATCACTAAATCTAAGAGTTATAACTAATTAATTAGCATATTACTTTATAAATAAAGGCTCAATATGTATATTTTGACCAAAATTAATAATTTAGTAAAATAAGTAGTGTATACAATTTTCTTTTATCTTTGTCTCTTGTATGTTCAGTTCTTTCCTTCTATATATTATAAATATTTCAACTTTGCCATTTACTTTTTAATTTTATGTGTCAATCTTATTATATTGAAAAATTATAATTTTACTATTAATTTTCAAATTGACTATTTATTAGTTTTACTTAGTGATATAAAGTCTGTTATTGTTTAAATTGAAATATTTTTTAATTAAAACATATAATAATTTATTTTCTATAATGACTAGTTGTTGTTGTTGTTTAATAAACTTAAAAATTAATAATGTAACACCCCACTTTTTTCGTGGCTTAAAGGTACGAGTAAATGAGTAAATATGTTTGAACAAAAATTATTCTATATACAAAAAATTAAGTGCTTTGGATCGAAACCAAGACCACAAGCAATTTTAAGGAGCCTTTTACCATCCAGCCCATATCAACACACTTGACATTATGTTACCTTGAATTTATTTTTTATAAAAGCATCAGTTAATATTAATAATAAAAATAAAAGAGAGAGGAACAAAAGTCTCTCTTATGTCGGTTAAAATAAAAGAAATAAATAATAAACGATAAAAGGATAAGAAAAAAAAGAAAGAGAACGGGAGGGAGAGACGGAGGAGAGAATGGGAGAAACGGAGAAACCAAGGGAATTGCAGCCACCAACCACCAATTCTGCCACCGCTCTCTTGCTTTCCTTTTGTATACTGCCCATATGCTTCTCTTAAGAACTTCTCTGTCTCTTAACCCTAAAAGGGAGGTGCTCTTGAAGGCATGGCAGGCTCCAAGCTACACCCTTCACAACCACCAAATCACAGATCTTCCAGAGAAGACCGAAGCAAATTTTGATCCTTCTTAACAATATTCCATGAAGAATTTACTTCAGGAATATAGAAGAACTGTTCGATGCCAACATCTGGAGACAAGGCTGGAGGCAGAGCTGTCTATTTCTGCTGCAAAAAGAAAAAAATACAAAGCTGTTAATGAATGTAAGCGCCTACAAATAACGGATTTAACGGTTGTTACCGTTACATAACAGTCGTTACCGTTGCATAACGGCCGTTAAGGCTGTTTTTCAAACATTTTCTTTTTGCCCGTTATTTAACGGTGATAACGGTAACGGTAAGCTGATTTTCAGTTACAAAACGGCATAACCGCCGTTTTTTAAATCCATGGTCCTAACTATCTTTAGGCTAGATTTTTTTATGCTGAATGTACTAGTAAATTTGTTCTTTTTGATGAAATCATGAGCGTTACTGGTTTGAGGCAGGAGCTTTTTTTCCTTTAGCAAGTAAAAATGTAAAAATTTATACTAAAACACATGCACATTGGGAGTGTACACCATTGATACCTTGAATGTATGCTTTGGGTCGTGGGATGGGGACAGGGACAGGATATGGCACTTAACTATATGGGCTGCAGGTATAGGTCTATGTTATGTTCCAATGTCCTACATTGATAATTTGGGGATTTTAAATGGATGGATAAGCTTTCGGCTCTCTTCCCCTAATGCTAACTTGTAGGGATGAGTTATCCTAAAGTACTTAACAGCTTAGTCAGTACATTAATTTGGATCATGATATGTGTATTACACGTGATTGGATCATTAGTTTTTTTTTTATTGCTTAAATTTCCCACAATCACTTCATGAATTTTATCTAAAATGAGAAATTCTTTAATTGCCTTTTGATGTAAATAAAATGCATTGTCATGGTTAATTAATTGGCACAAATCCATAATTCAACCAATAATTTCATCTCTTTTTCCCATAGAGATTTGTCTTCTCTTTCATTGATGCGTGAAATAAATGTGTTTATATTGGTTACAGGGCCAACAAATTAGCCCTTAACTTATTTTATTTAACTCTTAAACACGCTTAACTTATTTTATTTAAATCTTAAACACGGTTCCATTTCCCAATTTGAATCAGAAAACTATATTTTGACCAACCAAAAAAAAAAAAAATTTGTTTAACTCACTTTGTGGTCCGCATTTCCATATTAAAGAAGCTTGAGGTTCCATGTTTCCATAGAAATCAGAACTGAAGTGTCCACATTCTTTCTTCTTCTTTACTATCTCTCCCTCTTTGTGGCCTTTCAAGCGCATATAATCCCATCCTACGACTACCAGCCCCAATCTTATCAGATAAATGACGATCTATTATCAGGTAAAGGCGTAGTGTTTCCCTTGCTATTTGCTATAAAAACATCATTAATTGCCTTTTTTTTTTTTACTATTGTTGTTGTCATTAAAAAATACCTGAAAAAGAATCCTAAACAGAAATGGGGATCTCCAGTTTTAGAGATCAGTATCATGTACCAAGGCGACCCAGGTTGCTGAAGTGCTGCAATCTATAACTGTGACATACGCTATAAGGATCTCGGCAAAAAGCTGTCTGCAAAACTGAAACTCTATTCAATCACTTCCCGTTCCTATATGTTCAAAAGCCTCAAGTTTCTGGATTCTGCATTATCTATAAAAGAGCCCAATGTATGGAATTCTTATGTCTTTTTACCTCTTCTACAAAGAAAACCACCCCAAGCATTATGCTCTATTCATTTATGCTCCTTTTGTTACTTGATTTACCGGGGTGGCATATCTGTAAAATGGGAAATCTTTCTGCTCATTTCTAACAGTCTGCAATTACTGACCAGCCATTCAAAAATTAGCAATTTATCAACTATATATATATATATTTTGGTTGATGTCAAGTATTTATCTTTTCCCATTAATTCAAAAGGTTCAAGTGGATAAAATATAATTCAGTTATATGCTGTTTTCACTTTCATTTCTCTCTGGGTTTTGACATTGAAACGCTGATTTTGATCCATGCTGATTTCAGAGAATTGCTGAAACACTAGATGTTGAGATCAAGCGTTGGGCTGCAGGAAAAGATGGGAATTTGCGTGCTCTGCTATCAACATTGCAATATGTGCGTTCGTATCATTTTTATATTTTATATAATCTGCTGCATGGTATTAATATTTGGAATACTAGTGGTAATTGTCAGTTTTATTTGGAATACTAGTGGTTATTATCAGTTTAGGCTTTTAGCTGTATCCTTTATTGCAATGGAGTCTGGAATGGTATGTTGTGCATTTGTGTTGCAATATTATATCTGTAATTTATCATTTAGGCATTTAAATCTGTATGTGGTATGCAGGGGCTTGAGATAAGCAGACTTTTGACTTTCTAATATGACATTGCAGAGGAATGAAGATGAATTTTTTCTGCATGCATATTTTGCTTCTTTGCCATTAATGATTTTTCTTAATAGTGTGGGGTTTTGAAGTCCAATCCTAACCATAGAGTTGCTTACATCCAGAGTTAATATGTACTGTTCAAAATAGACAAATTTTATTAGGGCCATTAATGTGATAATCTAGTCCTTGAGTTGTTATTGTGTAAACTTTGTTTTGCAGTTTCTGTTAATTGCTTACAGCAGTATTTTGGGGGAACTGGATGGTCAAAGGGGCTTACCAATTTAAAATCTTCTTAATAAAGAACCAGAACTTAATTTTACTCTCTCCATTTTGATATTGTTTGCGAAGATGATGGGCTTTGCTGCTCACCCATATGGCGAACTATTCTCTGTCTACGAATGCTACTGCTAGTCCTAAGTTGTATATCCTGGATGCGTCTTTGATTTTAAATAGCTTGAGTGACTGCAATAATGCAGCTGCAGTTTTGCTATCTTATACGCAATTCAAATTCATAAGTTTGTTTTTCTTTTAAAATATTAGCAAGGCTACTATATCATAACAGGTCTAGGTTAACTATAAGAATCTTATAATGTTGATGATAGTACTCAGTCTGGACTTTGTATTTCATCCAGCTCTATACTTGAGATGCTTGCCTTCTAACAGATAAGCAATCTTAAGAAAGTCCAATGTTCAAAAGCTGTATGAATTAGAATATTGAATCATCTGTTTTGCTCCGTTAGATCTCTCCCCCCTCTCTCTGTGGGTGTATGTGCATGTCTTTCTCTCTCTCTCTCTCTCTCTCTCTCGTGTTTGTATGTGGGAATGCACTGTTGTTTTGGTGTTTCCTACGTTCTTTAAACCTTTGAACGTCCTGTTTATGACCACTTACGTGAATGGTTAATTGATTAAGAATACAGAAATAATTAACGTCACTAACATTTTTCTTTGATGTTTTATTTTTTCCAATATTATTGTTAAACTACACTTTTTCCAATGATAATTTATATCAATATGTTAAATGACTGTCTTTTAAAATCTTTTGAACAATGATCAGGTACTATGGCCTGAATGCGGTTGGCAACCTGTTTCATTGACTGATTTGATTACTGCGGCTTCTGTTAAAAAAGTTTATAGGAAGGCAACTTTATGCATCCATCCTGATAAAGTGCAGCAAAAAGGCGCCAATCTTCAACAAAAATATGTTGCTGAGAAGGTGTTTGACTTGCTGAAGGTAATTTTTCAATCTTGATTCCAAAAAGTAATTTTAGCCTTGGAATTATATCTTGTATAGCTAGTTTGATCTTGCTGGCTTGCTCTCATTTTATGTTTCTTACATTGAACTAGGAAGCATGGAACAAGTTCAATTCTGAAGAGCTATTTTGATTTCCCGTGGTGAATATTTAACTCTAAACTGTTTGATTTGGCAATTACACTATCCATTGGGAGTGGAAATGCGCAACCGTCCTAGCAGATGTATTCTCATGTCTAATGTGATTGGTGTTGCATCATATCTGCCGATAAAAGCACATGTAGTCTTCTTCAATTCAGGTGCCTGTAAAATGATGTTCCTCCAGTATATGGCACCTGGAAACCGGAATTGCTTCTACATGTAGAGTATCATTCAACACACCCCTTTTGCATTAGACAAGGGGTGGTCTTTTTTGTGTTAATTCTTTTCTACAATTATAAATATATATATATTTTTGTGGATTTTCCTTTTGGTGGTAGAGCATATGATATGTTGAGTGGATACAAAATATGTTAATTGAGATGAAAATGACCTTATTGGCTTTGTATGATGGTTGGCTGATAACTCGAGTTATATGTTTCATACATTATTTTTTTTTTCAGGTGACCTCTTTGTTGGTTGTTGCCTGCAGAATTCAATGCATGTAATCCGTTTTTATAAAGCTTACTAATTTATAAGAAAGTATGCAAATGTCTTATCATTAGTTATTAATGGTCCAATTATCAAGTGCTTATTAATAGTCCAATAATCAAGTGTTTATCATAAAGCTAAATGTTAGGTTAGTGTAATACTTATATTTTTTAAAATATTTTTAAAAATTATATTTTATTATAGATGATAATTATTTTATTAATATTTAATTAAAGTTATGAATATAAAAATATTTTGGAGATTTATTATATTTTAAATAAATAAAAATTTAAAAGCAAAAGGGTAATATATTTTTTAAAATTAATTTTAATTTTAATTAGTCTCATATTATTATGTTTTATTTAATAATTTAACTTTTATATTAATTTATTTAGTTAAATAAATTGTTTTAATTATTATTATTGTTAATTTAAGAATTTTTGGAAATTAAATTTATATTTAAATACTTTTATTAAATTAGAAAGTTATTATTTTTCAAGTTTTAGTATTTTAAAATGGAGTATATTTTATAAGGTATTTATTAACTATTTATTTATTGTTTTGGACTTAAAATAAAATTTCTATAAATTTAAAAAAAAAATTAAATAATAATATCAATCAGAGACTGTCACGTTGCAGTCTCAGATTGACTGTGTAATCTGTCATAAGGAGCGTTTATAGACACTAATCTTGCTCAATTCCGGTTACTAGGTAAGAAAATATTTATGTTCAAAATAGCTCCATGATCATATTAGTCAAAAATTTTAATTAACTATAAATCTCTCGTTTGTACTCCAAATTGAGTGATTCTTGTTCTATGAATTTGTCTTGATCCCAGCTTTCTTTTGATACCCAATTTGCCACCTGAAGTTCACCGAAAAAGAAGATCGAAAAATGGAATCATCAGACTTTTTATGGCAGATTCTGGCCAATTTCGGTTGTTTATTTTAGGTGACTTCAATTTTGTTAAACTTCTCTCTTCATAAACTTTCAAATGGCATGAATTTTGCCCCGATAAAAAATCAAAGTCGAGACTGAAAAAAATTTGGACACACATAAATTTTCGATAAATTTTGAGTAATTAGGTTTAACTTTATTCTAAAATTATTTATTAATTATTTGGAGATAAATTTGTGAAAGTGGTTGAATATTTATATTGGTATTGAAAAATTTAAGCAGTTAAAATTTAATAACTGTATTTATTTTGAATGGATAAATTAAGATAAATTATTTTGAATTATTATAGAAATTATTTGGATGGAAATTATGGAAAAATATTGAGTTTGACGTTGATTTTAGAATTTTCGGGCAGTTAATTATCAATAAATGTGTTTTTATTGCACGTAGAAATTAAAATGAATTTATTGTATTGATTTGAAAATTATTATGGAAATTAGGTTTAGATATTGAAAAGTTAATTTATTTAAGGAGTAATTTAATGAAGTAAGTAATTAAATTAAGTTTATAAAAGAGATTAAATTAAGATAATTATTGAAGTTTGATAAATAAATTATTGAGACAAAAATATTTTTATGATGATATTATTTTAAATATTTTAAGGCAATTAGATATAAATATTAATTTTAATGTGGTTATTTATTGGGGATTTAAACAATAATTATTTATGAAGTATTATTTTAATTAAGTGTTGGTAAATGGATTATTCGCTATAATTATTATTTCTAATATATCAGTAATGATGAATTAAATGTTGGAATTGAGTTGGAATATTAGACTATTATAAATAATTATTTAGTGAATTGAATTTAATATTTGAGATGAGTAAATTGATTATAATTTTGGGTTGATAAGTAGGAGATTTAGGAGGAGTCAATTAATTTGATGATGTTGGATGTGAAATTTTAAAATATTTACTGGAAGTGTTATCTTTTTTATTTCAGGAGATTACTTTTTATTTTAGGGGAGGTTTTGCCAAAATTTTGGCAAATTCTCGAAATTAATTATTTATATTTCTAAGTCGGTATTTGAGTATTATTCTAATATATCTCGTATGTGGTAAATATATTTCAAATGTCTTTCATTGCTGTCAGTCAGAAGGCACTCCGAGAAAACTGATCAGTTTGATGATCGTCAATTTTATAAGTTGATATATTTTAATTTAACTATACATCTATGCATGACATGTAAGCACTGTATAAATGATAATATATATGTATATAAGCTATCACTATTGCATTAGATTTAGAAGTATAATGTATATTTATGTCATATTATGTGATGTTGATGATATGTATGTATGTTGTGACCATGAAAAATAGGATGATATGGAATCCGACTGTATTAACACAGAAAACATTAACGATATAATATGATATGATATGATGATGATGTTATTACAGAGATTGTCTGGTTAGAGAATAATTTTATCGTGACCCCTAGACATGAATAAGAGAATATATGGATGCCTCGTTAGAGTTAGACTCACCGTGACCCTATAATTGGATTTTAAGAGAACCAAGTGAGAAGTTGGCTTCCCATTTACGATAAACGAAAACATATTTAGGATTGGATTCCACATACATTTTTTTTATTATGGATGTTATATATATTTATGGATAATTATGTGTAATGTAACATTTTATATAAATTAATAAATAACTTGCATGTTAAATTAATTTATATCAGCTTATTAAATCGAACGCTCACCCCTATTCATATATTTTTTCAGGTTCTGGATCAAGTTTAAAGATATTAAGTTTTTAAGTTGAGTATTTTCTATATTTTATTTATCAGGCAGAAGAATTATTTTATTTTGTTATGTAATTATTTCATATTCATCGTATTAAATTCTTTAGAACTCCGCGTTATTATATTAAATATTAGATTTATGGTCATAGTTCAGTTGTTGTTTATTAAGCAAAAATATGATATTGAGAAAGTTATATGGATGATGATAATTCTAATTGATAGAAATTTAATATTTTGCTTAGATTCTGCATGACAGGTAAATTCTTAACCCTTGTTTTGTGATAGTTACAATTATCATATTACAGTTTTATTGTTAAGTGGTAAGTCAAGCTTATTACGAGTTCTGAAAATCTTATATTTTTTGCTTCCTAATGCCGGACATGTGCCTAATAGGATTTGATCGTGACATTTATGTATCATGTGCAAAAAGGTCAAAAAAATAAAAAGCTTTTATATATAGAAGGTTCCATGATCATGAGCCACAGATTGACAAAAAAATGTAATGTAAATAAAACTATAAAAAGAGCCTGATAAAACAGTTATTTTCGGAAATTAAAATTCAACCCCATTGACAAACAATTTAAGGGTCATCAAGTAGATTTTCAAGAACAAGAAGAAAAAGAAGCTATATAACAACCTCAAATATTTTGCAAACTTCACAAGAGATGTATAATGCAGTTAAACCAAATCTACTTTCCATACAGAACTTGGGTTTCAATCTGCAACCTCTATCAAGATGTTGTGTGTGCACTTCTGCTAGTCGAGTCTGTAATATCTCCAAATTAACCTGTAATCACAAACGAAACTCTGTTGAATAATTAACAATGGTGGAAAATAGCACCTCCAAGAATTTCAGTTGATCAGCTGTCATTGTGCATTTCTTTTTCACCAATACATGGAGCCTTTGTACATTCCAGATATTTAACTATTCAGGAAATAGGATAAATCATAGCAGGATAGAGTAAGAATTAGTAACATGCCAATAACGATCACACCAAACCAGGGCAGCAAGATAGCAAGCATTACTTGTTTGAGAATGGAAAGCAATTGAATATATTAACATATCTGGTTATAGGTCCACGTAGAATGAACCTTTTGCCAAATTTTTTTGTCAGCAAAAGTGGATAACTAAAAGAACCAAAGAAAATGAAATTCAAGTTTGCCGAACAGAGAACTCAGCGACAATATCAAGAATCATACATATCCTAGTTTTTGGAAAGAAGGTATATACAAACACACACTCACTTTCTTCAACGGTTTTGCTCTAACTAACACAAAGCAGGCAACCATATTAGGGGTTAAGGTTAAAGCTTTGCAGCATTTGGCTGTAATCTACTTCATCCCCCTCCTCCCCCATAATCTCCATTCTTTCTATTGAAAAAAGGAAAAAATCAACAATTATTTTATAGCTTTGAGGTCAAACTGGGGAAAACATGCAGATGTTGTTATGAGCGGCGGCAAAAAGAAGTTCGATGAGGCTGCAAATTTTTTCAGTAGCATCTTTAAAAATTTACATAAATAAAAATAATCAAAAGAGGCAAATCATCCATAGCAGATAATTTAAAATTTGATAATTAACTATTAACTTCATTTTGGAAACAATTGAGAATTTGGCAAAATAAAGGGTCTTGTTGTCTTGACACTAGAAAATATGTAAGTTGTGCACACGATGACACAATGTGATACACTCAGCATATATAGTATCCAGCCTTCATAGTGTTGCTTGTGTAGTTAAAGAGACTCCCAACAAAAATGATAAATGATTACAAGCAGAGAAAATTTACAGAAAATCAAGAGGCATAGACCGAACCTCATCGCCTTTGCTAAGTTGAAGTTTGCAAAGACTGCAATATATAAGTTGAGGGTTGTCTTTCAACTGTCCTTGGTTACAGATGGGACACCAGGTTTCCTTGTGCACCTGGCATCAATATCAGAAAGATTTGGCAATCTTATTTTTACTGAGCTCGGAGACTAGTAGTATCAAAACAAACTTCAAATTCTTATAATCCACATTTTCTATTATGTTCAGTTGAACAGGCGCTAAATAAGAAACTCCAGACAAGGAGGATGTAGCATATAATTCTTAACTTGGTATAAAAAGGTACAAGGAAAATGCAAGGATATGTCACTAAAAAGGTACTTATCTAATATTTCATTTATAAAATAGAAAATCTGGGACATCTTGGTTTTAGCACTCTATCGTGCATTTACTATCTGTCCCTTTCCTTATCCACAGTTGTAGTAAAAATAAAGACAACTGTTCCTCAAGTCATTCTTTGAGATTATGATTGGCCACTTGAATCTCAATTTATCCAGTTTGTCCCCTCAATCAATTACATATTTTTACATAACCTAGCCAAGTTCTAGGAAGCTGTATTCATCTAGTAAAGTTTTCATGGCTGGGTAAACAAGTTGGAGATACAAATTTAAGCTATGAAGAAAGCAGACTGTGTGGGGCTATTCATTGGAACAATTTGTTGGGGTGTAAAGCTGAGTAAAAATATATGATCATTCTTGACATTAAATGAGACATTCTACATTGGGCAAATAATGAATCCAAATGAGTTTTCACATTTTAACTTACATTGTTACACAATCAAACTTATTAATGCAGATGTTTATATATCTCTAGGTGCAAAAAACCATGCACTTTCACTTGGCTGGACATAGAAAACTCTCATAATATGTACTAGGCATTATACCTGCTCATCATTCAATTGCATGTGCTCAAAAACAGCACGAGCCAAGTACTCATCTTCTTCGTCCTCCCATGTTTCAATACAGTTTTCAGGTTCTGCAAAGAGCTAGAGTAAACATTTAAGCCCAAATAGGATGATTCATTAGAACCTCCTAATTCACAATGACAAATTGACAAACACAAATATTGTCATATGTAAATGTCAAATTTTCAAAAATGCCATTTGGTGCTCAAGTTTATCATATAAATATACCTTTACTGGTTCCTTCTCTAGCCAATAGACAAAAGAAAATTCTCCAAAAACATTTTACCTTTTCTAGTTGGTTCTGGTCTAAGATCCTCATAGAAGATTCGTTGCATTTCTAACAGTATTTCTTCACATTCCCCTTGATAAGCATCATGAAGACCATCATATTCCCACAACATATCATTTATATCAGCAGCAGAAGTTTGGATTTTCGAATGGTCATCTAATGATGAGTGTTTCATCTTTTTCAGTTCATCAGAAACTATACCCTGGAAAGCAGATTTGATAAAATCCTGAAACACACAAATTATGAATAAATAGATTATTGAATCAAGAATTACATAATCAGTAATCAAAATCCAAAAGCCCTTCAAAATAACATACACATGAACTGGGGAATGTATTACTAAACTATTTAAAAACAAAATCCTATTAATTCAAACTTAATCCTAAGTCCTGGTTTCATACAACTAAAATTTTCAGTATTTCTGCATACAGATAAAACTTGGAAACCCAATACAAGGCTCCGAAAGATAAACGACAAATATAATAACAATTACCAAAAGAGTGAATATTGATAAGAAAGAAAACCTTATCCCAGAGAGATTTAGCAGTGGGTAACCTCATTTTCCAAAGCAAGCGATTCCTGTCTTCGCGCACCCTTTTGTAACAATTCTCCCTTAACTACACTTTCATGATCATTATAAACGCAAATACATGTACAATTCACAAATAAGAAACAAGAAAAAAGGAACCATTACTCACCTTGTCTTTCCAAAGAGGGTAAGTATTGAAATGCGAATGGGTTTTTATAGAGAGTCGTTTTGGTGGTGGGGTTGTAAGCGGGCTTTGTTCTTTCACCTTTTCCATCTCCATTCTTCTTCTCTGCTTTCTGCAACACCTGTTCGTCTCCCCGAAGCAAGACACCAAAAAGCCTCAGAAATACGAATATTAAGAGAGACGGCCAATTTGTATTTGCTTCCGAGAGATGACCCAGTTCCTCTTTAGTAGATGGCGGGAGATTGGGTTATGTTGGCTGGGCTGGGTTTATCACCAAAACCCAGTCTTTGTCACCATAATCCCAACCTTAGCGTGGTGTATTTGAGTCCAGTTATCAAATTATACAAATCGATATTAAATTTACACCCATAATCTTCATTTTATTTTTTATGAATATTTCAAAATTAATTTACACATCAATCAAAAATCAAATACCTAGTCGAAAAATAGATGACTACACATTTATTTTTGTTATAAATAAATAAAAATAATCATATGATGCAAATTTAATATTATTAAATTAAATTTATTAATCAATATTTTAACATCAAATAAAATTATACAATGTTAGAATTTAGTTTCAATTTGATGATAAATTTTCAAATCAAATTTATAAAATATTTGAAATTATTCAATAAAATTCATTGATTTTAAATTTGTATTTATATTTGATTTGTATGGTTGAGTTTAAAAAGGATAAGAGAAAATAGGTTTTATGGGACTAACTAAAAAAAAAAAAAGGTAAAACGGTACCGTATTATATACATTAAATAAGATATTTTTTATGAATGAAAGTGTGGAAACGAAATATTTATAATATAAAAGATAAAACCCAAAACCCTACAACTTTGGTAAAATCTCTGCACCTTACTGACCCCTTTTTCCTTTTCTTCTTCCTCTTCAAACTTTCCCTCACTCTGTTCTGGCTTCTCCCATTTCCATCCCTACTGCAACTAATCTCTAACTAACCACGTAAGTTCCTTACTCTCCTTTCACTTCCTCACTCCATTTTCAATTTTTTTTTTTTTTTTTATCCTTTTGTGGGGCTCTGTCCTCTCTATCTCTGTCTCTCTCTTACTTACAGTGGACCACTGATAATAATTAGTTGGTTCATTTTGTGTGATTGTGGAAATACTGAGCGTTGTTTCTGTGTAGAATTGTCTATTCATTTCCTTTTTTGTTGTTTTTGTTTTGATAATTTGGGATGATTGATTTTTTTTTAATATTATTATTGTTGTTTATTTTTATGGCCAGGCTATGGAGAATCCAGTAGTTTTAAATTAATCCAAATTCAGCTCTTAAGTTGATTGAAGGACAGATGAGAAAAATGGAAATTAAGAGAAAATCGCCGCTTCAGCTTCAAGCCCTTGAGAAATTCTATGCTGGTTGGTACCTTATTTTTTTTATTTTAAAAAATTATTTGGTGAATTCCAACTTAGTTGATTGATTCAGTGAAATTCCATGGTTATGGCTTATGGTTGTAATTTCTTATTGAATGGTTTGCTTGCTTTTTGTAGAAGCAATTTGATTTTCTCACTTAGGAAGTACTTTTGTTTGTTTTTAGGGACACAAATTTATATTGCCTTGGTTTAGCCAATTATTTGATTAGAAAGGCAAAAATACTATTTATGTGATAATTTTTTTTTATTAGAATCTCTTTGGAGGGCAGGGCCTAAGAAATCAAAATTATAATTATGTATTTGTATGTAATTCTTTTTCTAAGATAGTGTTGTTGTGTTGAGCAGAGCAGCAGTATCCTACTCATAGTGCTATGAAAGAGCTCGCTGCAGTCTTAGAATTGACATTCAAACAGGTCCAGGGATGGTTTGTGGAGAAAAGGAAGAGGGACAAAAGTAAAAGGATGCCAATTGCACCACCCTCTTCCAGAAGAAATGGGTCGGGAGTTACGACTGCTACTAGAAAGATGCACAAACAGCGGCACACATTGAGTATATGTGCATCTTCTGAGGCTTTAGATGGGATTAGTAAGACTAAAAGGAAGAAGAATTTGATTCTTATTCAGGATTTGTTGACTCCAGACTATATTTTAAGGAGGAGTTTTCGGAAAGATGGGCCTCCCCTTGGTGTGGAGTTTGACTGTCTTCCTTCTAGAGCATCTGACAGTGATAAAGGTATGGTATGAAATTCATAAAACTTGTCATTTGTAGTGTAATTGAAAAATATTTTATGGTTTCAAATGAGTAATTCTTGCTTATTTGAAATTATTACTATTATTGGGATGTTTTGTTTACTTGTTATGATAAAGAATCAGAGTTTTCTTTTGTTCACAAGAGATGGGGAAATGCAGAAAAAACCGTTCTTTTGGGATTTTGTGCTGTGGATTAATGTGTAAGCAATTGAGTAATGCAGTGACCTGTTGCATTTTACAGTCATCCTTTCTCATTTTTTTTTGGAGAACATCAATAGACTTTGTGACTAGTTTTGCTATTTGTACTTTTTTTTTTTCCTTCTAATTTGCTCCATTATATCATGGTGTGGTACTCATACTGTCCTTGGAAATTTAGATACCAGAAATTCTAGTGTTGCTTGCCACGAGAACCAAAGAGCAAACAAAAGAAGAAAGGTATTGGAATAAATATCTAATAGGCATAAAATTGTTAAGTTGTTATGAAAATATTTTTCTGCCTTAGGACATCGTTTATAAAGGTTTTCACATTAATTATGCTTTTTTTATGGCATCAAAGCAGGGCTTCTTGAATTGTCAGGATAACAGTAATAGTGCTCCAGCGAAAAAACATGGTATGGGGAAGGGTTTGATGACAGTATGGCGGGCAACAAATCCAAATGGTGGAACTTTTCCTACAGGAGTTCCTTTTCCTGATAGAGAAATTGCACCTCAAATATCAACTCCTGTATCACGAAAACCTCCAAATCAGAACAAGAAAAGACAACCGCTAGCGTCTTTAATGGTTAGTCTAGTGTGTATTTCCTAGTGTCTTTTTTTCCTCTTGATGAATATTTGGGTAAATATTTGTGGGGTCTGATAAATCTTAAATTTGACCTATTGTGAAACACTGCTTTCTGTGTGTTCTGTCTTCAGAAACAGAGAAGGTTGGAAAATAAATCATACCATAAGAGGAAGCCTCTGGTTAAACGGAAAGAGGTAATGATGGTTCTCTTGTTCCATGGGTGCAGTTTAGGTTTGCTTGTGTGGCAACATAAATTTGTCTGTTATTTACAGGTCGAATCTAAACGAGATGAATCCCAGAAGCAGCCCCTCAAGGAGAAATGTGAACTTGCTTTGGAAGGAGTAATATCTCAGGAATGCATCAATCAATTTGCGATGCTAGTGGATGATGAAGAGCTGGAGCTGAGAGAGTTACAAGCCGGACCGAATCCGCTTACATGTGGTTCTGATCATTGTTCAACCAACAGACTGCATGGTTGTTCCCTTTGTAAAGGTTTGTTTGATCCTACATATACTTGAATGCTTGATCAAATCTGCCTACATTTTATTGTATGCGAAGTATATTGAGTTCCTTTAACTGCAAATTCATGGTCTTTCAGATTTGCTTCCAAAATTTCCTCCAAATTCTGTTCAGATGAAGCAACCATTTGCAAAGCAACCTTGGGATTCCTCTCCAGAGACCGTGAAGAAACTATTTAAGGTGCATAGAACATGACTATTGATTCAGTGCATGATGCAGTATGTGTCATACATGAATGACATGGTTATTGATTCTTAACTTATATATTTTCCCCTTGAGCAGTTTGTAGTATGTCTACTAATATGCCGAATTCTATCTGCTTGAAGGATCATATTTGACAGCACTCTAATTAGCCAAATTACCTTCTAATCTGATTGCGTTCTTCTATGTTTGATGAGTTTATGAATGCTTAATTTTTTCAAAATTTAATATGTGAAGATGTAATGGTTACTGTTCAAGTTATCTTTGTAATGACTTTATGTGAACTCCGAACTTCAAATGTTGCCTTTTGTGCATAAACTCTTTGAATTTACTGTTCTGATTACTCTCTTTCTTGTCTTATTGGACATGGGATCTAGAAAAATTAATTTTATTCATTTTGATGCTACATACTCTAAGATGGGATCCAAGAGAATGTTATGCTCTAGGCTGTTATTATTATTTTTTCTTTTGAGATTCCCCTTTTCTTGTTTTTAAAATTATCTTACTGATATTATGCTGGCATGTTGTTTGCAGGTTTTTCATTTTCTTTATACTTATTCTATTGTGATTGATCTATGCTCCTTCACTCTTGATGAGTTTGCCCAAGCATTCCATGATAAGGTTAATTCCTGATCATATCTTTTACTTGGTTTGTCTTTATGTTAGTTCCTTACCTCCACTCTGTTTGAGGTGGCATTTATATGTCTCTTTGTTGGATTCATTTTTGTTTTTGTATACTTCTTTCAGGATTCTTTGTTACTTGGAAAAATTCATGTGGCCCTTCTGAAGCTTCTTTTATCTGATGTTGAAGCAGAGATTAGTAGTGAATTTCTGCCCCAATTGAGTATATCTTGCAAGTTTCTTGCACTGCTTCATTCGGTGAGCATATAACTCTGCTGCTGTAAGCCATTAACATAAATTTAATTTATGATGGGTATCCTTCCTGTGAAAATTTTCTATTTCTAGTTTTTGCAGTTTTTCTCCTTGAGTGCAAAACAGAAGCATGCCGTGGTATTCTTTTTGTGCAAAAGAAGTCTATTTTTGTGCGACATTTACATGATCTGTGATCTCCTCTTTATTGTTTTATTTGAATGAAAGTGCAACTTATTAAATTAAATTTAAGAGGTTGTTGTCAATTTAATTTAGTTTATTTGAAGCACTCATGGTATTCTTTCCAGTTTCCATGCACACACAAATTATAGATCTATGCAATTTATCTTCCTATGATATGAGTTGAAGTTTCTTCATTGGACTCAAATGACAAATGCTTCTTCCTTTTCTTTAATATGCTTCTTTTTGGGAATTGAACTATAACTTCACATCATCTATATTGATAAATACTTTGATGAGATTCTGGATGGTAGTATTAGTAGAGATTCTGGATGGTAGTATTAGTAAAATCATAAAACTGGTAAAACTAGTTGCCCAAAATTTTGATGTGGTTTTTGTTGGGACCGCTCTATGCAAACATTTCTTAAAGATGTAATTTTTATGTTAGTCTGCAACTAGTTCTATATTTTTAGTTTATTTGAGCTGCAAGTTGATGCATACATGACAATCACTCAAGACTTTTGAAATTGTGTTTGCTTGCATAGGGATAACAGTGGCCCCCTGCAGGTGACAACTGAAGGCAAATTGCTAGCCTTTAAATCTTGCAAAGCATTTAAATTACTCAAACAGCAATCACTAGCATTCAGAACTTGTACTATGTGCATGTAGGTTTATTCTCTGTTTAAAAGATTGTTTCCAAGCTGTAAAAATGACTTGGATGCATTTGAAAGTTGAGACATTTTGAGGGTTTGATTATCTTAATGCTTTTTTTTTCATTATTTTTTGGCAGAATATTCAAGAGCTTAAACCATTCTAATGCTCCTTTGTTCCATTTATAAATTAAACCAGGAATTATGTAACCTAACATGTCTGAGGATCCTGTATAAGTATGGGAATCTCACACCTTATGAAGTCAAACTCTTTAAACATCTTCAAATAATGAAGTGATGTTTTCATGTTCTTATTTTTCGGTACCTTCCAATCTCCTGCATAATGTGTGCATAATATTATATTGGCACCTAATTAATGAGTGGAAATTGGTTGACTTGTAAAATCTCCATAATTCCTTTTCATGGGCCTATGCAGACCCTTCTTGATATTATATGATCACAATATGAATATTGTGGTGAAGAAGAAATATTACGATCACACACTCTGTGGATTGCATTTGCTTTCTTATTTCTTTTTGTTTGCCAATTTTCCTTTTTCTCTAAAGACCCTGGGTGAGGTTTACAAAAGCAATCTCCATTGTCTTGTTATTATAATATAAACCATAACAGTTTTGTGTATTATTGATGTTTGCTTTGGCAGGTTGAAGATCAAGAGTTTGTTATCGATTTTTGGAAGAAGTCTCTCAACCCTCTTACATGGACTGAAATATTGCGCCAAATCTTGGTTGCAGCTGGTTTTGGTTCAAGGCATGGTGCTTGTCGTAGGCAAGCCCTTAGTAAGGTACTATTTAATTAGATTACAGTTTCCATATTATATTGATCTTTTTTTTTTTTTTTTTTTTTTCATTTTCAATATCATGTAGTAGTTTTTTATGCTGTCAATTTTTATATGCAACAATTGTAAGACAAATGAAAAGCTGAAGAGGACTTAACATTCCTTTTCCTCAGGAGATGAGCCTCATGGTGAAGTATGGCCTAAGTCCTGGAACATTGAAGGGAGAACTGTTTAAACTCTTGTCAGAGAGAGGAAATAATGGATTGAAAGTTTCTGACCTAGCAAATTCTTTGCAGGTAAGTTAATTAAAGAGACTCTGATAGAGTATTTCAGCATCTTTATCGTTACTATGATTGGCACTGAATGCATTTTAAGTTTCTACTTACCTGTAATGATGACTTTTTATTTTTTGTTCTGAAGGTTGCTGAATTAAGTCTTCCTAGCTCAACAGAGGAACTGGAACTTCTAATAAGTTCTACTCTTTCAAGTGATATTACTTTATTTGAAAAGATCTCAGCATCTGCTTATCGTCTGCGCATCAGTACTCTTTCAAAGGAAGACAATGATTTTCAATCTGATACTGAGGACTCTGGGAGTGTTCATGATGAGTTTAACAATAGCAGAACATGTAGCAGCAGTGATTCTGAGTGTGAATCAGATAATTCCAATTCCAAAAAACCTAAGCATATTAACTGTCCTAAAACTAAAAATAACATGCTGACATTTAACAATGAAATTGATGAGAGCCACCCTGGAGAAGTGTGGTTGCTAGGACTTATGGAAGGTGAATATTCAGATTTAAGCATTGAAGAAAAGTTGAATGCTTTAGTGGCATTGATTGATCTCCTCAGTGCTGGATCCAGTATTAGAATGGAGGTAATATTAAAAAGGCTTGGCATAGTTAGCATTTTGAGGATTCACTTCTAACTTCTTTCTGATTCTTCTTTTTATTTTGTTCTCTCTCCATTTCTCTGTTGATGAAATTTCCAGCCCACATTTTTGCAAGCGGATACCATGTCATTCTTTTTTGGAATTGTTATTTTTTGACAAACTATGTTGTATATGTTGACTTAGTACATCAATATCCATTTAACTAAATCATTTTATTTGTTCCAACATGGCATGCCATTGTCTTCACATTTGAATCACTAATTTTGATTATCCTTCTTAAATATTGTAATTAATAATTATGATTGTAAAGATTTTGCTGTTCAGGACAGCTTTTCAGACTATAAGACTTTCTATTATTTTATCTGGAAATGACGTTTGATTTATTCTTTAGCAATTGATATTTCACTCTACCTTTTTTTTTTTCCTCTCCAGGATGCAGCAAGATCCACTGTTGAATCTGCTCCTAACGTGCCTCATTATGGATCAGGAGCAAAAATAAAGAGATCATCAAAGCAACTTAATTTGCCCAGGCCATCCTGGGTTCACACTGGACAAATGAACGATCCAAAAGCACTGTACACATCATCAACATCTCGCCCTATTGATTCTTCTTTGTCAATCCTAAAGTTTAATGAAAGGGAGAAGTCCTCTGACAAAGGGAAAGACATGATAGAGACAGAAGATGAGGTCAATTTGCATCCAATGCAATCAATCTTTTTGGGTTCTGATCGTAGGTACAATAGATATTGGCTTTTCTTAGGTCCTTGTAATTCACATGACCCTGGTCATAAAAGAGTTTATTTTGAATCTTCTGAAGATGGTCACTGGGAGGTGGTTGATACTGAAGAGGTATCCTTGCATTAACCCTTGCTCAATTTTATGAATGTTGTACCTTTGGATTGCACTTGTGTACAGAAAAATGATTTACTTTGTCTGTCTCTTTCATATATTATATATATGTATATATATTTTTTTTGACATTGACCATTTTGTGTTTGTGCATGCTGATCCAACTGCAGGCTTTGCGTGCCTTGTTGTCAGTTCTGGATGACAGGGGAACACGAGAGGCTCTCCTTATTGAATCTTTGGAGAAGCGGGAAACTTTTCTCTGTCAAGAGATGTCAAATAGCATGTTTAATAGTGCTGGAAACA
The DNA here is from genome assembly GCA_948193065.1 of Aleurites moluccanus. Lineage (NCBI taxonomy): Eukaryota > Viridiplantae > Streptophyta > Magnoliopsida > Malpighiales > Euphorbiaceae > Aleurites > Aleurites moluccanus. The sequence continues at coordinate 5,840 of CANXYC010604809.1, read as the reverse complement.
GAAGCTTAACACAATCAGATCAATCTGAGTTGGAAATAGTTAGAGAAGACAGTGGCTCTCCTGTGTCTGATGTTGACAACAACTTAAACCTGTGTGGAGTCATGAAAGATCCTTCACCTCCATGCGGTGCAATAATTCTTGAAACAGAGAAGGAAGAAGAAGAAAATCGGAAATGGAGCCGTCTTCAAGAGTTCGATGCATGGATATGGAATTCTTTCTACTGTGTTCTTAATTCTGTGAAGCACAGTAAAAGATCTTATTTTGAATCACTTACCAGGTGTGAACCTTGCCATGATTTGTACTGGAGAGATGAGAAGCATTGTCGACTTTGCCATACAACATTTGAACTTGATTTTGATCTTGAAGAAAGATATGCTGTCCACTCAGCCACATGTAGTGGGAGAGGAGACCGTGAAAGGTTTCCAAAACATAAAGTTCTGTCATCACAGTTGCAATCACTCAAAGCTGCAGTTCATGCAATTGAGGTGCGCTCTCATTGAGTACTTCTTTCTATTACTGCTTGGATATATCTATGCTTGTGTTGTCTGTATGTATGCTTAGCATCTGTAGTATATTCAAGCGAAACATGAAGATCGGGATACTATTTCGTCTCTCACATGAATGAGAAAGATTTATAGATATTATTCTCTGTTTTATGAATGGAGAAAAGAATATATCACCTCTGGTTCAGTTTCATGCCTGACTATTTTTGACTTACCAAGTCTTGTTAAAAAATAAAAACGGTCCCTACATGCGAGTCCTCCAGCACCCAGCCTTTACAGAAAATGACATTTGCGTGATCAAGGCGTTTTCTTATAGTTACCAAGCCTACCTATGAATGTTGTTCTGTGAGTATCTTGCTTAATAATGAGGGAAGTATTTTGAAATAGGGCATTTGTAAGTTGATCTAAACATTGAAAAATGCTTGAATAACTGAAATTTATCTTATATGGTCGAAGCAACTTGAATAACCGAAGTTTTATTGGAGAGTCATAGTAATCTGTATATACTAATAAGTGGTTATGAATATGCCTATCAAATTTCAACTGCAAAATCACTCTGAATAGCCATGAAATTAACCAGTGTTTTATTGCATGTTTGGATAACATATTTAAATTGTGAATATTGCTTCAAAAGTGGAGGAAATTAATAGTCCTTAAAGAAATGCTTTTCCCCCAGGATCTGTTGCAGGAAAAAGATAATCTGAAATTTCGAGTTGTCTTCGGATTCTCTCTAAAAGATGGGGAATTCGAAATAAAATTTTCATTTTATCTAGATCTTGGTACTAGTCCATAACAATCAAAGTCGGATCTTGAGCCTATTTCCTTACATAAGAAAATACTGGATCTCTGCACACAAATGAACTGTTGATAATTCCAGAAAGAAATTTCTTTCTATCATACTATCAAATTTTGTTTTTCTTTCTTTTAGAAGAAAGATCTTTCATTTTTTTCTCATTGGAGATTCCCGAATAAGTCAACCTTTCAAACTGCTGCTGAATCCATTTATTGTTCTGTACCAACAATACCTACTTCCAAATGTTCAGTAATGAGTACTGCATCCTCAAAATTGGAACCCAATTGAAGCTTAATGATCATACATCTGTAATGCATTGTATGTCCCATAATAGGTCTCAACTACCCATCTTACCTCTACGTTCTTGACAGCCCATCTTTGCCATAATGTGATGTGTTTCCAATGCCAATAAAAAGTAACCCATCCAATAAATGAGCATCTAGCGTGAAGGTTGCTTTACTGGGGGAAAAAAAAGGCACAGGTCACACATAAAGTCCAATTACCACAGCACTTAAAGTAGTATGATCTTGTGGAAGGCACCAAGAATACAGTGAAAATAGTAACTTATTGATTATCGAGGATAGGATGGTACTGTTTTTACTCAGGTGCTCTAATAGTCTTCTGCAGGCAATCTGAATTATTGGTTAAGACTTTCATGATTCTCCCAAAACTTGTCTCTACTACTGATGTTTTCCCATCAACGAGATATTATTTTGCATGCCTATAGTGGTACATGTAGATAAAATCGTATGTACTATTTTATGTTCTAATTTGTCTTTTATTCACCAATCTCTTCTCTGAAATTGCATACAGTCAGCTATGCCTGAAGATGCTTTGCTGGGTGCTTGGACAAAGTCTGCTCATAGGTTGTGGGTCAAACGGCTGAGACGAACATCATCTTTGGCAGAGCTTTTGCAGGTTTATTTTCATATTATCTACATAGTTTTTGTTCAAGTTTTGTTCGAAGAAGTATGATGCTAGTTCTATCTATTTTCTTTTGGTGTCCATGCTGGAGGTATTGTCAATTTACTGACAAACATCTTAATTTACTTTTGCAGGTTGTTGCTGATTTTGTTGCTGCAATTAATGAAGATTGGTTATGTCAATACAGTGTTGCTCAAGATTCCAATACTTCTACAGAAGAAATTATTGCATTGTTTCCAACTATGCCTCAAACATCATCTGCACTTGCTCTCTGGTTGGTGAAATTGGATGACTTAATTTCTCCACATTTGGAGAGGGTTCAATGTGAAAACAACCAGGAAACTGGAACCAAATGTACAGGTATTCTTCTATTCTCAATAGAATATCTATTCTGTTTGGTGCTGAAAATATGTTTAAACTTAACTATTGGGAAACAAATCAAGTTGTACGAATCAAGTTGAAAATTTTGTGTTGTTATCCTGATTGAAAAGTCTTACATAGTGATTTTTAGCTTCTAAATTGTAATGATTCATTCATAATTCCATATATTGAGTTTCACTGATTGTTTAACGCTATACTGCATTTCAGGTAAGAATGCTCCTAAGCAATAGATCCTAGTCGTGCAAATGGAATTTTATATTCATGTAAAGTTTCGCCGCCTTTTGGCTCTGAGGAGCATCATTTTGATGCATTTCTGGTCTGACTGGAAGGGCATATGAAGGCAATACATACAAGTCTGTATAGATCAGAGTTTTGTCTATTTCCAATTTTTCACTGTTACTGTACTCAGGCAGTCCAGTGAATTAGATTTTATACCGCAGCAGAATAGACTAATCTATATTCAAAAATTTTAGTTCCGAGTACATATTTTTAGGACGATGCTTTGCTAGTAGCAAAGTGACCTCCATTCCTCTGCTTTCTTGTAGAAAAGGATATATTTTTTTTTGCTGCTGCTTGCTTTGTGGTATTGGAGGAATCAATTTTTGTCATAAGTATGGTTGGCAGTCCACTTCTGTTGAGGGAGAATAAAATGTTGTCAATGTAAACTGTCACAGAATACAATACTGAAGAGAAATACTTTGTTACTTTTTTCCTCAGCTTAGTTTCTGTTTTAAGAGTTATATAATCTGAATTTTATTATTTCTTGAAAGAACAGTTTTAGTAACTCAGATTTTTAAGTAAAATTGATGTATTTGTGTGTTCTTATATTTCTTGGATAAACTAATTTAAGTATTGGAAAAGTGAGTTTCCAATCTTCTTATCCCTTTCCTGCTACATTAATTGTTGTATTAATCTTGTTGGTTGAAATGAAAATTATTGTATTAATTATTTTCATTAACTTTAAACTAACTCTTTAAGTAATTATGAATGAAAATTTTGTGTAAAAATTATTTGCGTTTTAATATTATAGGCCATAGGTTCTATGGTGGCTTGTATTTCTTACTTCAAACATGACGTGCTTGTGGAAAAGGGCTCACAATGAGTGAAAAATTAGCTAGCTGATCACTAAATATTAAAATAATAATAATAAAAAAAAAATAAAGATTAATTATTATTTAGTTTTTAAGATTTAATTAACCTAAATTAATATTTTATTTTATCGATATATCTAATTCTGTTAAATTTTTTATATTAATTAAAGATGAGTGAACTACAATTTGGCCTTTTATATTTAAAATAAATTACTAATTAATCCCTAATATTAATTATAATTCACTAGTTTGGACGGTTATTTTAACAAATCTAGAAAGTAAATAGTAATTAAGTATTGTATGAACCGAATAAAGTATTAGATATTTATTATTAATTTGATTTTTAAATTAGAAATTTTAATTAATTCATTAAGTCAAATTTTAAAAACTAAATAATAGTAATGCTAAAATAAATAGTTTTCAGCCTTTTTGTTATTTAAAATGGAGAAAGATATTGTTATATAAGATAATAATAATAATTCTTTGTTATAATCTTGTATAGGTATATGGTCTTATTAGTACATACAGTCAACAACATACACTCAACCAATATTAAAAAAAAAAATGTTATACTTCAAAAAAGAAGGTTATATTCCATTCGTTTTAAATTTTGGGTGTATACAATCAGTAGTGAATAAGAAAGACAAAATAATACTCTCAAACTATATTATTTCGTGATAACTTTTATCCGTCTTAATTGTCTCTTTTGTTCACTGGATATCAACACTAACTGTAATAATAAAATAATTCTAATAAGGGATAGAAATAACTCTTTTTATTGCTCCGAAATCGGGTAAGCTCGTTTAAAAGATTACTTGTTTATGGGCCTGAAATACAACTAGTAGTCCAACTCTCTTAAGCTCAAAATTTGTTTGACAAAACATCAATTTGCATTCGCGACTCGTCTTCATCCTCATCATCAAAGGTTGTCTTTATAAGGTTTCATCTAATTCGTCCATTCTCATATCAAACTAAGATTATACCTTTCATTTAGACTCATTGACTAAATATATTTAGAAATCATTAAGTATGACACTGTTGCAACCATCACCTATCGATATATATTACGATGCATGTCATGGTTATACACGTCCAAGGCAGGGTCTTCCAGTAATGGTGGCTGAATGTATATATGGTATCAGGCATACCAAACACACCAACAATGGAGAGGTTGTCTATCTCTTTAAGTTAGGTTGCCGATCTCCTCCATGATTTGCTACCTCCTGTGCGTCTCCTACGATTTGACAATGAGACCAAATAAGTAAAAAAAAAAAAAAAAAAGGCTAACCACCATTCAAAAGTAACTTATTCTATATTCTCTCATCCCTTCTATCTCATTAAAATTTCTCGATAACCAATAAGGCGGTTTGCTTTCTAAAGGCTCCTTAACTCTACTGTATGTCCTTTCTCTTCGAATCAGCATAACTCTTCTGCCTACTAAAGGCAATCCTAATTTTGTCTTTAATCAAGGGAACCTTTTCCATTGTCTCTCTAATCAAATCAGAGCCCTCTAACTGTTTCTCCCCAGGCTCACCCAACATATTGGAGACCTATACTTTCTCCCATCCAGTGCTTCATAGGGTACCATGTCAATAGTGGAATGGTAGCTGTTGTTGTAGGCAAACTCTATCAGTGGCAAATAATGATCCCAGCTACCCTTGTAGTCCATCACACAGAGTCTTAACATATCCTCTAAGGTCTGTATAGTCCTCTCTGTCTGACCATCAGTCTGTGGGTGAAATGCTATACTGAACTGAAGCCTAGTACCCAAAGACTCTTGAAATTTCTTCCAAAATCTGGAAGTAAATTGAGTACCTGTCACAACCCCCTCTATAGGGCTATGATGGTCCTAGGGCACGGGAATAATGTATACCTGTACCTCGAAGAACCCAATTTACAAGCTTCATTCCATTTAACCATTTTATGACATATAATTTTTTCTCAAAAACACTTTCAGTTTATAGGAAATCGGACAAAGTTTCCCCTGTAATATTAACATTGCCGAAATAGAAAAAAACAACAAAGCACTTCTAATATCAATATCACATCCTTTCAACCTCCAAAAACAACTCACAACATACATATATACAATTCCCTGCCATATTATTTATTCAAAAGCCAACGTCATATAGACTTACCATACCAGCT